>JACEFZ010004394.1:0-155000 GCA_014155875.1 Cepaea nemoralis | reverse complement strand
GGTGATAGTTTATTATGTCAAATTTTATTTGGAGTTTTATTATGGCGTCTTGATAAATCATTAACAAAATGATAGTTAAGCAGTTAATCAGGGTGAAAATGCAGAATTTTGTCTTCTCAAAAGTCAAAATGCGTAATTTAAATTACACGGTGAATGTATTGTTCCTGAGATGGAGCCCAATTGAACATCGGGGAATATGTTACATTTGGAAGAAAAGAAAGTAGAGTATTCTTCTTCTTCTTCTTCTTCTTCTTCTTCTTCTTCTTCTTCTTCTTCTTCTCCTTCTTCTTCTTCTTCTTCTTCTTCTCCTTCTGCTTCTGCTTCTGCCGCTTCTGCTGCTGCTGCTGTTGCTGCTGTTGCAGCTGCTGCTGCTTCATCTTCTTTTTCTTCTTCTTTTTCTGTTTCTGCCTTTGCTTATACTGCTCCTTCTTAATATCCCACCCCATCTCTTCTTCCCCTTCATCTGATTTATGCACATTTGCCATGCGTTTATAAAGCAAATATTGCTGCTGTAATTTAAGATTAGCCTAATAACATGTATGAATGAAATAATGTATCTAAGGAGTAAGATAAGACAGGCGAAAGATAAAGAAGGGCATTCTTAATTATTAATCAATGAAACATTATTTCATTCATTCGTTGGTATTTATCATTATGCCTCTTCTCATTTCCTTCTCTTCTTCTTCCTCTTCTACTTCTGACACACATTCATCCTCTCCTCTCCTGATCCCTCTATTTATTCATATCTTACTCCTCCGCCTCCTTATTTCTCCCCTTTCTCGTTATCCTTCTACATCTTCTTGTCGTCCTCTTCCAACTCCTGATGTGATTATATTTATGGCAGCTTAAAGTGCTTCATTGTTTGAAGAATCCGAAGTAGCAAATCAATAATAGTTGAAAATGAATATGATAATAATGTGGAACATGGTAAAACACACAAGAAAGATAACACGCATTTTCCTAACATTAATGTAATAGGTTTCTAATATTACTATTCCCATCATTGTTTTAGGTCACTTCCCGATATGTCTTTTTACTTCATGAAGTAAAGTATGTATGGATCGCGTTAGTACGTGAATAGCACTCATGCCTGCCTGCCCATGATGGTGCATTCGAACCCCAATGGAGGAAATTTTGGGGTCTTCCAGTCGTCACAGCCTACAAGGGGTATCAAGAAATACCCTGGAAAGTAAAGGCTGCCGGCATAATAGAGCCTTTAATATTTACGTGTATATTAGGGTGTAATTTTACTGACTGTGCGGTGTTTGAAAATATTGCCGGTCCAAGTTTTGCATTTACCTATTATGTTGCTTGAACTTTACAGAGGGTGAATACACAATTTGGACCGGCAATATTTTCAAACACCGCACAGTCATTAACAAGACACCCTATAGTTTCTGTATTTGTTGCATTGCTGGTGGATGCCAGTGGAGCCAGTGTTAGATTATATATTACTGTAGCCGGGTGTGTGGCTTCGCTCCTGGTTCCCTTTCAGTACTCAATTGGGTATTTTGGCAAAGAACATATTTACCTAATAATATCACAGATTCCCCTGATTTCCAGTATATCATATAATTTAAATTCTCGGATAAGGGGGAAGAGATGGAGGTCTCGCGTGAGGATACACCTCGAAGATCCAAAATACGGTCATGTCTTATAGTGCACACCGTGGGTTCGCCTGATGGCGAGGGACACCGGTAGCAGGGAAAGCTGGCGCAGAATATTAGTGCTGGGTAGACTACTCTCAAGTTTAAAGCGTATGAGGGGGAAAAACTATCACTTCATTGTTATAACTGAGGAGGACCTGCTAAGGTCTATTTGTGCCCAGCTGATGGGAAAACACAGTTACCATCATAATCATCATCAAAGGAAGCTCAGCTGATGGGAAAATACGGTTAGCATAATCTTCATCATCATCATCATCATCATCATCATCATCATCATCATCATCATCATCATCATCATCATCATCATCATCAAAGGAAACCCAGCTGATGGGAAAATAATGTTACCATCATCACACGATGGTAACAATTGTTTCTTCAGAGCATGGTAGAATCTTGGGCACATAGAGCTGGACCTGTATGTGTTGATCATCTGACTTTCGATAGGTGGTAGTGTCAGTATCATGCTTGACACCTGACCTCTAATAAAATGGTCTAGTATTTTATGATGCTTTCAAAACAATGTAATCCCCTCGTGAATGTAAACACAGAAGCCGCAAACAATATGTTGCACGATTTACTGCTTGACATGTTTAGCTGCATCTCGTCAGGTGCACTACTGCACAGTTTTATATGATATGAAGAGAGTAAATGCATAATACTTTGATTTATTTGGTTGTTTCGAGATTAGAGGTTTAAATACTGAGAAGAACCCACTAATGGCAACGCTGGTCGTACTCCGGTAAGAACTTAAGTTCTTGTCCATAATACTTTATAATAATACTTCAGTTGAAACACCTGCCACGATGTTACTATGTGGCTTTGCGTTTTAAGTGTTTCAGCTAAAGTGGTATTGAAGAGATTATTGTAAATATGAAATTACCGTGGGGACAGCAAATGCTCCACATTGGAACAATACATGTGACTTTGTGCTTTGTGTATTTCAGCCAAATTATTATTCGTGTATTCAATTCGTGTGGTATGATATAAAACTCTGCAGTATGCACCTTACGAGATGCAACGAAATATTCCAGACAATACACGAGGGTAAGTTAATAAGTAAGTCACAAATGGTTGTAGAAAAATAACTAACTATGATAACAACTTGAAACCAGTTTATTTATATACATATATTGTCCCGTTATTTCTCAACATAATTTCCACCAACATTGATGCACGTATCCCATAGTTTTATCAGTTTTCCCAAACCGACTGCATAAATCTGTGTGCCCTGTTTTCATTTACCTGCCATCCCACAAAACTGTGTGACTTACTTATTGACTCACCCTAGTAACTTTTTTCTACCCGACTATGCACCGCTTTACTGGAAATCGCTAGGGGCTAAGTCCACTGAAAGCCCACCTTGGCGGGAGACATTTCGCGAATGACGCAGAAGTTGAATGTGAAGTGAAAACGTGGTTTAGAAAATAGAGCACACAATTCTACGAAACCGGTTTGGGAGAACTGATAAAATGATGGGATAAGTGCACCAGTGTTGGTGGAAATTATGTTGAGAAATAAAGTGACAATGTATGTATACAAATAAACTGGTTTCAAGATGTTATCATATATAGTTATTTTTCTACAGCCTTTTGTGACTTACTTATTAACTACCCTAGTACTGTTTGTTATTTATGTGTTTAAAGTCACTAAGAGAATAATCAATAAATACATTGTTGTGAAATACGTAAAAAATGAAAACCGAAACACGAATCAATTTAAAAATATTGAAAACTAAAACACGTATCAATTTAAAAATAATGAAAACTACAACACATATCAATTTAAAAACAATGAAAACTAAAACACCGAGAATAAACATACACGGAATTAGATGATACATAAGATTCCCATTTCCTCCTTTAAAAAACAAAAAACCTCGCATTTCTTTCCGGTTTAATAGCATAAATCTGTCTTAGCCCAGAAATGGAAAACACTTTTTGAGGGAAGCATGATAGAATATGTATGAGAATTCACAACATGGCAGGGACTGCTATCCTATGTGGCAACTCACACGACTGCATAACATCACCGGACGCAGGCAGTTCTCCAGCACCCCCTGGTGTCGTAAAACACGATTTGGGGGAGACAACTGTGAATGCGGTTCACTTTCATTATGTGGCGGCCTACTCCAATGTTTCGTTCAGAAGTACTTTCTAGTCTTGTCCTTCTGCCACTTTGTCTTCTTTATAACAGGGTTGTTGAGTCTCTTGATTCTGTTGGATGTTCGGTCTCTTTTTGTCACACTTACATCATCATCATCATCATCATCATCATCATCATCATCACCATCACGTGTCATACCAGCTCTCCACATATCTCGGTCTTTGGTGTTCTGAATCAACTCTACTGATGACATTCCTCCATGCTACTGTCTCAATCCATCCAGCATCATTTCTCTAGGTCGGCCTCTGCCTCTCTTCCCCTCGATCTTTCCAGTTGTCACGATCTTCTTCAATGCCTCGCTTCTCATCACATGACTAACGAAAGCTGTTGTCTCTTTCTTATTATTGTATATAATGTTCTAGTTTTGTTAGTCTCTTTCATGCAATCTTCATTAATTACTCTGGAAGTCCAAAGAGTTCGTAACATTCGTCTCAGGAACCACATCTCCGTTGCTTCCACGTACTTCCTAATTTGTTCATGTCCATTCCCAGATTCACTGCCACACAGCAAAAACAGGTTCAGCACTTTCTTACTTACATTCAATGTGTTACATGACACTTACATCTTTATATATTACCAGGTGCTGGATCAGGCTCCTAGGTCTATGGGTTAGTGCGAGCCACTTCGCTAGTAAATCAGTCATGACATAGTGACGTAGATCACCTGGAAGAGGTTCGTTAAAGTATAACATTGTACACATCGATAAGAAAGAGATAAACAGTATTCTTTGGTAAAGTAATAAAAACGAGACAATGGAGAACAACCTGACGACTGGAAAGATCAGACGTAGAAGAGACTGGGGCAAACCAAGACGGTATAAGGTGATGGCATGCAGGAAATTCATTAATAGAATTGATCCAGGACGCCATTGACTGAGGCATGACAAGTATGCTTATGTCATCTGGCAAAGCACATTCCGATAGTGATGTTGATGGTATGTTTGTGTGTGCTCGTGCGCGTGCGTAGAAACAAATATTAAAAATCAGGGAGATCGGGAGGCAGAATGAATGAATGTATTGTATTTTCAGGGGGTCACAAACTGGGCACGCAGGACCGTCTTATATCTGCCCCTTCCAACTACTCATCTTTCGCGCATGTTATTTATTGTAGGAAAAAAAAACATGATTAGATGACTGAGAAAGAGAGAGAAAGAGATAAAGAGAGAGAGGGGGAGGGAGGGAGAACAGAGGTGAGAGAGAGAGAGAGGAGAGAGAGAGAGAGAGAGAGAGAGAGAGAGAGAGAGAGAGTAAACTCTAGTTTTCCGAGTCAAACAATAAGTACATAAGAACTCACATATTCACAATCTAATGGGACTATATTTTAGTCGACACTCAAAAGGCGAGGGGGTTGAAAACATAATTATTTTAAAAAGAAATAAGGAATTAACTCAACGGGTATCACAAATAGAAATAAGATCAACAAAGTTAACAGACGCAAGTGAAATAGCAGAATGATATAAAGAAAGACAGGAGGACATCAGTCAGACTGATAGACAGAATGATATGAGAACACACAAACGGATATACAGAAAGACAGGACAGCAGTCAGACTGATATACACAAAGACATTAGAACACACTGACAAACAGAAAGACATGAAGAAACACAGACAGATATATATTGTATATATAAATTCATAAGGACACGCAGACAGATATAGAGAAATTCATGAGGACACACAGACAGATCTACAGAAATTCATAAGGACACACAGACAGCTATATAGAAAGACAGAGGACACACATACAGATATATAGAAAGACATGAGGACACACGACACTAAGACAGATAGACAGAAAGACATGAGGACACGCGACACAAAGACAGACAGACAGACAGGCAGGCAGGCAGGCAGGTAGGCAGGCAAGCAGGCAGAAGACAGACAGACAGACTAAAGAAACTCAACATTAGAGAACAACCACATAAAATCGGTAGCCGGGAAAAGTCCGAGGAGAAGCAAATTTGCAAAAGAAATTTGAAGTAATGAAGGGGAATTAAAAGCGACACGCCGGCGAGGAGAGGGTAGGGGGAGCCACCAGAGGCTCAGCCAGTCGAGTTTAGTTTCCATGACAACAGGAACCCAGGCGACCATTTGCGGGATTCACCTGAGCAGGTAAAGACAGGAAGGACCAGGAAAGACAGCCCGCGGAATCGAGAAATGAAAGACAGGAGAGATCCTCTGTGCTTCGATCGAAGGTCAGATGGGGAGGGGAGTAGAAATTGTTTCCCGGTTTTCTGTCTTTTTTTATTTTCGATGGAGACGTGGCAAATTTAAGAGAGCGACTGTATTTGCGTGGTGGGTTCTAGAAAAGGCAGAGACGTCTTCTTCTTCTTCTTCTTCTTCTTCTTCTTCTTCTTCTTCTTCTTCTTCTTCTTCTTCTCCTCCTCCTCCTCCTCCTCCTCCTCCTCCTTCTTCTTCTTCTTCTTCTTCTTCTTCTTCTTCTTCTTCTTCTTCTTCTTCTTCTTCTTCTTCTTCTTGATGTCATACCAGACTGAGGTATGCGTGAGTATCCGTGGTCCCATGTCTGACTTATTGATGTGCAGACTGGTCGATCCTCGCAGGCAGATACCCTTTGACTTCGGAAGAATCAGCGATCCTACTACGTTAGCCAGGACCCCGAAGGGACCTGTTGCCCAGGACGCACGAATAGGACGTGTTAGTAGGTCTTAGCGAGTATAACACCTGGCACTGGTGCCCTGGAAACACCTCTGCGTCCCTTCTTCTTCTTCTTCTTCTTCTTCTTCTTCTTCTTCTTCTTCTTCTTCTTCTTCTTCTTCTTCTTCTTCTTCTTCTTCTTCTTCTTCTTCTTCTTCTTCTTCTTCTTCTTCTTCTTCTTCTTCTTCTTCTTCTTCTTCTTCTTCTTCTTCTTCTTCTTCTTCTTCTTCTATTCCTTCTCCTGTTCCTTCTCCTTCTCCTCCCCCCGCCCCCTGCTTCTACGCTTTTTCCTCCTCTTCTTCTTCTTCTTCTTCTTCTTCTTCTTCTTCTTCTTCTTCTTCTTCTTCTTCTTCTTCTTCTTCTCTTCTTCTTCTTCTTCTTCTTCTTCTTCTTCTTCTTCTTCTTCTTCTTCTTCTTCTTCTTCTTCTTCTTCTTCTTCTTCTATTCCTTCTATTCCTTCTCCTGTTACTTCTCCTTCTCCTCCTCCTCCCCCCGCCTCCTGCTTCTGCGCTTCTTCTTCTTCTTCCTCCTCTTCTTCTTCTTCTTCTTCTTCTCCTCCTCCTCCTCCTGTTGAGTTGAGTACCGACATCACTGCACTTAGAACATTCCCATATGTGCTCCGTCCCCTCATTCAACAGCCAGCTAAGAGTCAGACTACTAATCGTTCCCACCGCTATCTGATTTAAAGTTCTCCTGGTCTTCCCTCTCAGTTTTAATATTCTTCCAGAATTCCTACCGATCCCCCGCAATCTCATTATTTCCACATACGGGTTCTCAATCTGTTCCTCCGCATTCTCCACCTGGTCCCACAAACGCATGACCACCTCCCCCTTGTCCATTAGCAATCTACCATCAAGAGGTGTATTCCCTGGCAACCTACCAGCCTGTTCATTCCCCCGCTTGGCATTCAATGCTGGATATGAGTGGGTGGGATCAGGAAAGTAAAGGAGTGCGGGTAATGTAGATAAAAATCGAACGTCCAGAAAGCAATTGCAAACTACTGAACGTAAACTTGCTAAGAGATCACAACTGCACAAAATGCTGATGTTGACTGCAATGTCCTGTAAAGGATATGCAACTAACTTTTTAAAAATCACAAACAGCCAATAAATGTTAAGATAGATGGCAACACCCTGTAAAATGACATGCAATTAGCTAACTAGCTGGCTATTACTTTCTGAGCAGCCGACAATTATACTGCGAAGATCAACGCAATGCGATCTACTCCCACAACGCCTGCAGATGATTTCGTCCCTGTATGTCAGGTACTTGGGAACTGCTTTCACTAACCTCTATGTGACTGGTGCCAACAGTAGATACGCAGACTAGGTAAACAGATTGTCTGGCATGTTCTATGGGGTGGTTCTCTCTCTCTGACATGTTCTATGGGGTGGTCCTCTCTCTCTCTCTCTCTCTCTCTCTCTCTCTCTCTCTCTCTCTCTCTGACATGTTCTATGGGGTGGTCCTCTCTCTCTGACATGTTCTATGGGGTGGTCCTCTCTCTCTCTCTCTCTGACATGTTCTATGGGGTGGTCCTCTCTCTCTCTCTCTCTGACATGTTCTATGGGGTGGTCCTCTCTCTCTGACATGTTCTATGGGGTGGTCCTCTCTCTCTGACATGTTCTATGGGGTGGTCCTCTCTCTCTGACATGTTCTATGGGGTGGTCCTCTCTCTCTGACATGTTCTATGGGGTGGTCCTCTCTCTCTGACATGTTCTATGGGGTGGTCCTCTCTCTCTCTCTGACATGTTCTATGGGGTGGTCCTCTCTCTCTCTCTCTCTGACATGTTCTATGGGGTGGTCCTCTCTCTCTCTCTCTGACATGTTCTATGGGGTTGTCCTCTCTCTGGCATGTTCTATTGGGTGGTTCTCTCTCTCTCTCTCTCTCTCTCTCTCTCTCTGACATGTTCTATGTGGTGGTTCTCTCTCTGACATGTTCTATGGGGTTGTCCTCTCTCTGACATGTTCTATGTGGTGGTTCTCTCTCTGACATGTTCTATGTGGTGGTTCTCTCTCTGACATGTTCTATGTGGTGGTTCTCTCTCTGGCATGTTCTATGTGGTGGTTCTCTCTCTGGCATGTTCTATGGGGTGGTTCTCTCTCTGACATGTTCTATGGGGTGGTCCTCTCTCTCTCTGACATGTTCTATGGGGTGGTCCTCTCTCTCTCTGACATGTTCTATGGGGTGGTTCTCTCTCTCTCTCTCTGACATGTTCTATGGGGTGGTTCTCTCTCTGACATGTTCTATGGGGTGGTCCTCTCTCTGACATGTTCTATGGGGTGGTCCTCTCTCTCTGACATGTTCTATGGGGTGGTTCTCTCTCTGACATGTTCTATGGGGTGGTTCTCTCTCTGACATGTTCTATGTGGTGGTTCTCTCTCTCTCTCTCTGACATGTTCTATGGGGTGGTTCTCTCTCTCTCTCTGACATGTTCTATGGGGTGGTTCTCTCTCTCTCTCTCTGACATGTTCTATGGGGTGGTTCTCTCTCTCTGACATGTTCTATGGGGTGGTTCTCTCTCTCTGACATGTTCTATGGGGTGGTTCTCTCTCTCTCTGACATGTTCTATGGGGTGGTCCTCTCTCTGACATTTTCTATGGGGTGGTCCTCTCTCTGACATGTTCTATGGGGTGGTTCACTCTCTGACATGTTCTATGTGGTGGTTCTCTCTCTGACATGTTCTATGTGGTGGTTCTCTCTCTCTCTCTCTCTCTCTCTGACATGTTCTATGGGGTGGTCCTCTCTCTGACATGTTCTATGGGGTGGTACTCTCTCTGACATGTTCTATGGGGTGGTCCTCTCTCTGACATGTTCTATGGGGTGGTACTCTCTCTGACATGTTCTATGGGGTGGTTCTCTCTCTGACATGTTCTATGTGGTGGTTCTCTCTCTCTCTCTCTCTCTCTCTCTCTCTCTCTGGCATGTTCTATGTGGTGGTACTCTCTCTGACATGTTCTATGGGGTGGTTCTCTCTCTCTCTCTGACATGTTCTATGGGGTGGTCTTCTCTCTGGCATGTTCTATGGGGTGGTTCTCTCTCTCTCTCTCTGACATGTTCTATGGGCTGGTTCTCTCTCTCTCTGACATGTTCTATGGGGTGGTTCTCTCTCTCTCTCTCTCTCTGACATGTTCTATGGGGTGGTCCTCTCTCTCTCTCTGGCATGTTCTATGGGGTGGTCCTCTCTCTGATATGTTCTATGGGGTGATCCTCTCTCTGACATGTTCTATGGGGTGGTCCTCTCTCTGACATGTTCTATGGGGTGGTCTCTCTCTGACATGTTCTATGGGGTGGTCCTCTCTCTGATATGTTCTATGGGGTGGTCCTCTCTCTCTCTCTGACATGTTCTATGGGGTGGTCCTCTCTCTGACATGTTCTATGGGGTGGTTCTCTCTCTGACATGTTCTATGGGGTGGTCCTCTCTCTGATATGTTCTATGGGGTGGTCCTCTCTCTGACATGTTCTATGGGGTGGTCCTCTCTCTGACATGTTCTATGGGGTGGTTCTCTCTCTCTCTCTCTCTCTGACATGTTCTATGGGGTGGTCCTCTCTCTCTCTCTCTCTGTCTGACATGTTCTATGGGGTGGTCCTCTCTCTGATATGTTCTATGGGGTGGTCCTCTCTCTCTCTCTGACATGTTCTATGGGGTGGTCCTCTCTCTGACATGTTCTATGGGGTGGTTCTCTCTCTCTCTCTCTCTCTCTCTGACATGTTCTATGGGGTGGTCCTCTCTCTGATATGTTCTATGGGGTGGTCCTCTCTCTCTCTCTGACATGTTCTATGGGGTGGTCCTCTCTCTGACATGTGCTATGGGGTGGTTCTCTCTCTCTCTCTCTCTCTCTCTCTCTCTCTCTGACATGTTCTATGGGGTGGTCCTCTCTCTCTCTCTGGCATGTTCTATGTGGTGGTCCTCTCTCTGATATGTTCTATGTGGTGGTCCTCTCTCTGACATGTTCTATGTGGTGGTTCTCTCTCTCTCTCTGTGACATGTTCTATGTGGTGGTCCTCTCTCTGACATGTTCTATGGGGTGGTCCTCTCTCTCTCTCTGACATGTTCTATGGGATGGTCCTCTCTCTGACATGTTCTAAAGGGTTTTCTTCAGTGCATCCAGCTAAGAAAGTTACACTGGCTGACTGAAACGATCTTAAACTCCAAGTTGTATGGAGCTGACGAAGAAGAAGAAGAAGAAGAAGAAGAAGAAGAAGAAGAAGAAGAAGAAGAAGAAGAAGAAGAAGAAGGAGGAGGAGGAGGAGGAGGAGGAGGAGGAAGAAAAAGGAAGAAGTAAGAAGAAGGAATAAGAAGGAAGAAGAAGGACTAAAAAGGGGGAGGAGGAGGATGAGAAGGAGGAGAAGAGATTACAGACACGACTTAATCAACCTCACACAATGGAGACCACTTACATAGACAATGGTGATTGGTCAATGTAATATGCACGTAGTAAATTTGCCGCTACACCACGGTAACTGTGTCCTTTGACACCTTCACAAAGCGCTAGCATAATGAAAGTTACCAAAGCAAAACACAACATATACTCAAAGGTAGCACATGAAAGGTAAAGTAGACCGGCAGACAAAGCTTACAAGAGAGAACATGATGAGCCAAAACAGTTTCTTGTCTGCGTGATTAGAATGTCAACCTGCGCGAGCAGGAGAATTCTCATCTATCCAATTAAAATTAAATAAACTCATCGTTTGCGTCGGTTGGAGGATGTTCCAGGCCACTTTATCAGCGTTGGCGAAAGCACACGCACACACACTCATACACTCGCGCAGGCATACATGCGTCACAATAGGTGTAGAAATTAGATCACGTGAGTTTGGCTTTTGGGCGGAGTGGCATGGGGGAAAAGAGACGGGGAATTCCCCGGTAATGTAGTTAGCAATTTAGTTTATGTCATCGTGACTCCATAGACTAGAATTGTCCTCTACACATTTGATTGAATTTCCACTGAACTTTCCAACTCAACATAATCACACTGCTACTGGTATCATTAGTTTTGGGACTCTTCGCTGGCTGTTTTAGATTCTTCTTCTTTCGTTCGCTTGAAATATGTCTATAACTGCAATGTTGTCTCTTGTATGAATTTAACTGTCTTGTTTTAGTTCAATCAGCTGTTGTAGATGAGGACGGAGGACGTATGGGAATGTCTCGAGTGCTGTAATGTTGGTTCTCAACTCAACTCAACTCAACTCAACTCAGCTCAATTCAACTCATCTCAAGAATTGTAATATATAAGGCAGGGCTGACGAATATTTTTTTTTTCACTGCCAACGGTTTTAAGGTAGTTGCATATCCTTTACAGGACGTCGCAGTCAACACCAGCATGTTTTGTTGTTGTGATCTCTTGGCAAGTTTACGTTCAGTAGTTTGCCATTGGTTTCTGAACGACTGCCACCTATACCATTTCGTTAAAACAAAAAGGCGCTCTACTGCCAAATCGCTCGCATCTGTATTTCGAACGCGGGTATGCGGCATTATGAAATGCGTCCGTTAATCCCTCGCCACGGAGTTGGCTACTGCTAAGGCACATTCGGATATTTATAACATCATTCGCTGGTCATATAATATATATTTTATTGCGTATCCCTTACGGGACGTTGCAGTCAACACCAGCATTTTCAGCTGCTGTTGATGTACTAGGCAAGTGTTACGTTCAGTAGTTTGCCATTGCTTTCTGAACGACCGGCCTATATACCTTTTTCGAAAAAACCAGCACCGCCGTGTTTCGAAACCCGGGTATGGTATACGGGCTCACAAACCGCGTTCGCAACTCTTAGCCACAGAGACCGGTTATATCAAATTAACATTTAGCCTGCAATATGTGGTCACACATTTAATTTACTCATCCCTAATGTGGTGGCTGGAACCGCTTCCCTTTGATGAGGTATATGATGTTAGCTGGTATTGATATTGCTGCTTGATTTATTGACGATTGCTTGTAAATTTCTAGTCTCGCTGCGGTTGCCTTGGCGAGGCCAGTCTAAATGATTTCGCGAGCCTTATACAGCCCGCGGGTCGTGCTTTCCCCTTCCCTGATGTTATGAAGTCGTTGGTGTTGTTTGAGTTATTGAGGAGCACATTTACTTGAGTAGAACTCACCCTCAGAAAGCGACTTTAATAGTGAGTGAAATACATATATTTTGCCAGGTATAGATCATCGTGGACATGAGGTTTAACATTATCGCTCTTAAATCTCCCGTTCGTTGACTGTGGGGTATTGGGTTGTTATCCAATTTTCACGTTCAGAAATCATTGGCAAACTATTGAAAGTAAAATTGAATAGAAATTCATCTGGGGTTGGTGGAAGCGTCCTGCAAAGGACATGTGACATATTCTTAAGTAGGCAGTATTATCGATTATACCGGTAACACACGTACACGCACAGCACATATTGTCGATTTACACCTTCGTCTGGTGAAGTTGGCAGGCACGAAACATGGATGGGGTCATTCCTTGGCGAAGAAGTCCTTCCTTAACAAGATGTACTTCCTCGGCGAAAAGGTTATTCCTTGGCAAAGAGGTCCTTCCTTAGTAAAGAGATCCTTCCTTGGTGAAGCGGCCCTTCCTTGGCAAAGAGGATATTTCTTGGTGAAGAGGTCCCTCATAGGGAAAGAGGTTATTTCTTGGTGAAGCGGCCCTTCCTTGGCGAAGAGGACCTTTCTTGGCGAAGACGTCCTTTCTTGGCGAAGACGTCCTTCCTTGGCGAATAGGCCAAGCCATCTGCCTTGCGCTCTGAACATAGTTCAATCGTTTATGGACTCCGTTATGCGGTTAACGGGCGCAGTTTCTCCGGAAACCCCTGGGTGTTGCAGCTGAAGCTACGGAGATCGTGTTCTGTTCGAGGCTTCGCTCAACGTAAAGGGGTCGAGCCATATGGGGTGCAACCTGGTGCTGTGATGTAGACCCTCTTTCCTTTAACCACCCCTCCTTCAACCGAAACACACACACATGCACGCACACACACATACACACACACACACACACACACACACACAGAGAATAATGAGAAGGACATAAACGGAGAAGTAATATGAAAAGATAAATTGTAAACGCCACAATATAAATATTGTAAAAGTATTTGTATAGCATATGTACATACATAAAGATTGCTCTTCAAAGACTAAAACAACTGAATAAATTATTGAGAGGGACAGATAGAACTACAAAATTTAGCTGTTTAAGAGCATACGTCTTTTCCATTGCAACATAAGCCTGTGAGACCTGGACACTTACTAAACAAGCTAAGCAGCGCATAAATGCCTTTAAATATACATGTTATGGACGAGTTCTAAGAATATCTTGGATAAAGAAAGGAGCAAATTCATCCATACTTCAAGAGCTGAATATTGAAGAAGGTTGGCTATTAAAGATGATAAAACAAAGAAAATTCAAATATTTTGGTCATTTGTGACGTCACAAAAGTTTGTAGAGAACAATAATGGAGGGGTATATACCTGGGACGAGAGGAAGAGGAAGGCAAAGAGAAGATGGGTGCATGATGTGGGGAATGATCTCCAGATGGGTGTATCGGACGCGTGACAACTTGCTTATGACTGAGAAGTTTTCCGGATGGATGTTATGGGAGCGAGGTTCTGCAAAGGACATGCCACTGGATGAATGAATATACATAAAGAATACAATAACCTGAACAAATGGAAGCAAAGATAATCTGTAAAATATGAGAATTCAATGGGTCAAGGACAAAAGGATCGACTTCATTGCACCGGGTTCTTTCGCATATGGCTCGGTCTTCTTCCCTCAGAGTGACATGTTGATCCACTCGCACGGTGCACGAACGCTTGGGAGTCTCCGTTGCGAAGCGGTCAAGCCGTTTGACTCGGGCTCCGAAGGTTGTGGGTTCGATTCCGGATCGCGTTCTTCGGTTCATGAGTGAAATTATTCGGAGAATCCCGTGGGTCGTCGCCAGAGCTACGGACTTCGTGCTTGGTGCGACGCTTTTCGTGCTGCGGAAAGAGACGGAACCATATGGGATAAACCCGGTGCAATGATGTCGACCCTGTCGACTTTTAAGCGACATTTAAGGTGCACGAACGCCGTGACTCCATTGACGACCCAAGAACATTTGGATACTGAAATCATCATTACCATCTTCCACGTTTGTCGTAGAGCTGCATGGGGAGGATAAGTTGACGTTCCAGCGAGATATGGGTGGTAATGGATAGTGCCATTCCGTGTGATTGTACAGCGTCTTTGATGTCGTCAGTCAATATTCTTCTCGGGCGTCCTCTTGCTCTTGTATCAGATCTTCTTTGATGTAGCGCCAGTGCTGGTAGCTGATGGTGTTGCATTCTAGCGAGATGGTTGACAGAAAGTGTTGACCCCCCTACCTGTTTGATAACATCATTTAATACTCGGTCTTGGATTGTTAAGTTGGAAGCTCTTCGCAAGCATCTCATCTCGCAGGTGTTGATGTTACGTAAGTAATGAATGAAAAGCCGGATCCGTGGCTAAGAGTTTACGGACGCGATTCGTGAGCCCGCTTACCTGCGCTCGAGACACAGCTGCTGCTGATTTGGCACCAGAACACGTTGTGCTGGGTCTTAACGAATTGGTATGGGAGCCGGTCGTTCAGAAAGCAATGACAAACTACTGAACATAAACTTGCCAAGGCATCAATAACAGCAGTAAAATGCTGGTGTTGACAGCGGTGTCCTGTAAAGAGGATATGGGGAAAAAATGAATGAAAAACAAAAAAAAAAACATTAATTTAGTAAAAGTTACATCAGTGTATCTGTAATAAAGAATTATAATCATGCCATACCATATGGCTCGGTGTCTTTTATTAGAGCGGCCTGACGAAAGTGTTGCATGGGGGGGGACGAACTCCGTAGCTCCAGCAATGACCCCCATGAGTCTCCGAGAAAATTACAACCGCGAACCGAAAGACCGAGTTCGGAAACGAACTCATAACCTTGGTAGCACGAGGCAGGTGCCTTAACCACTTTGCCACGCAGACGATCTCATCATCATCAAGTGCCCTGTCAGCTGGTGCAGGCTTTCATGGCTCTCCACAGATCTCGGTATTTGGTTGTCTGGATAAACTCTGCTGATGATATTCCTCCACGCCACCGTCGCAATCCATCCAGCATCATTTCTCTTGGTCGGCCTCTGCCTCTCTTTTCCTCTATCTTTCCAGTTGTAACGATGTTCGCAGACGATCTAGTGACAATAAAAGTGAATAGCTTTATGATAACAGAAATAGTAAACTGAAGGAGTGGCTGCTTATGTTTTTTGATGTCATTTGCAACGAGAAAAAGAGCGTTGAATTGCTACATACTGCCATGTAGCACTTCAGAATGAGACACATAATTTAAAGTGAAAAAGAACCCGAAGGGTTAATCTCGAAGCAGCAGCAGACGGCAAAGGTCGCTAAGTGACGTCACTGTGTGAAAAACGTCACTGTGTAATACGTCATGAACAGGCAGTTAGATCTTGGGGATGATGGAACCAAGGTGGCATAAAATTGACAGCGGCGAATTATTACGTAAGTTCCTTCAGAGGAGGTAAATTGAAGAAGTAAATAACCATTCGTGTAAGATACGTAAATAAGGCACACTCTGGAGTCACGACGGAAGGTCGGCCATGGATATTTAGACCAAAATTAGAGAGAATGGCTCAGCGCTAGCAAGTTGTCAACAGACATGGTTTCTTCGTAAGTAGTGTTGTTATGATGATCGGCAAGGATGCAATCGAGATAACGATAGGCGGTTGGAACATTATCTTGAAATTTTGATAATTAAATGTATATGTATATTTGGACACGCCAGTGAATATTGATATTATGCGTATGCTTATTAACATGGTACCGGCCCTTCCATCAACATGGGAACGGTGACTTTTTTTTTTCCTGACGTGACAATCCATGCAAATAAAAGTTGAATGACAAGAAATGCCAGCCTTCCTCAAGTCATTTGATGTTTATTGAAGTTGCTCCAGTTACACTGCCGGACTGTTTGGTGGACAGTGAGCTGGGAAAAGGGCAGAACAGTATTCTGGCACATAGAACCTGCACTTTTGAATGGATGTAAAGCGTGGACAATGAGCAAACAAGCTGAAAAAAACAGCTGATGGCTGTGGAAATGTGGTTTCTGGAGAAAAGGCAGAGAAAATACCATGGACAGACAGAAAAACCGATGACCAAGTCCTACCAAAAAAAAACAAATGAAAACCGTAAGCTATTAGAGAAATTAGACGTAGACAGTCACAATATTGTGGACACGTTATGAGAAGATATAAATTGGAGAATTGGGTGACAACTGGCACGACTGGGGGAGGACAAGGGGAAGGCAGAGAAGTAAATACCTGGATGACCTGGCCTCGTAGTATGGTCGAGGCAAGAACACGGAGCTGATCTCTGACTATGGTGATCATATGAGATGACGAAACATGACCGCCAACGCTTATCGGCATGGCACATGATAATAATGATGATGATGTTATCTCCTTCCCCGCATCTATCGTTGCTCTACAGAACACAACTCTCAAAAACAACAAACACATCGCGTTCTTGACTAGACATACGAAACCGGAGTGGAAGGAGGTAGCGGTGTATGGATAATAAAATCAGACAGGACTCCAGTTTCGTAAGTTCTTCTTTTGGCTCACCCACTTTTTTCTTCACTACTGGTGTGAGCTTCCGCTCCGAGGGAAAGAACATACATCCGTACTTCTAAACGCTTCACCCGCTCCTACATTTTCTGTCCTCATTGTTCATTTCCATCCCACCCCTCCGCCTCCCTTCCACCTAGGCCTCACACCATCGGGTCAAGTTCCCCTGTTGTCCCCTCGTCTGCCCCACGCCAACTCCCTATAATTTCATCCTCATCTTTCTCTTGCCGATGTCTGCGAAGGGTGATTGTCCATCCAGATCGTTGCCAGTGTCGCCTCACCAGCGTTCCCAACACGCGCGCGTTTCACCCCAACAGAGAATTACCTTAACCAACTCACCAGCGCTGGACGGCACAGTCTGTTTACCACCGACTGTTGGACTGTGCCAAGGTATTTACCGTTTGTGTTGTTGGTTGTGTGTGTAAGTTGATTCATATTTCCCTGGATATTTGTCTGTTCATGTGTAACGGTAGTGTCTATAGCGACGTGGCAGATGTAATCGTAGCGGCGTTAAGTGTTAGATCTTCGTATGTTCTAGGTCAACGGTGGACTGAGGTGTGAGTGGCCAATTCCCGTCCTCGCCGCCCTTCATTCTCAGACAACTTCTAGAAATTTCCGGTGCTCGTGTTATGAGAGGCGCTGCGGTCGCGCACTGACTAGCTCGTTTGATTGTGTTCAAATCTCCATGTAGTCGTAGTATTTTTGTTTTTTTTCCGCGCTCACTCGCTTTGAACTCAAGCGTAGTCCATAAACACTACTTCTAGTAGGGCTGGACTGAATTTTGCGTGTGGATTAGCTTCCCATATTAACAGTGCCCAACGCCATCAGGCGAACCCACTCCGACTTCAGAGGTACTTGTAATTTACGTCCCCAAGTCAAGGACTAGAGGTCAACAATTTAGTCCAACTGTCCGGTGTAGAGGTTGAACCCCTTACCTCGATATCAGCACACCGGATGTTTAAGAACACGCACTCGTATCCATTCGGCCATGCTGAGCTCCTTCTGAATTGACCTGGACTCTCAGGTCGACCCACCTTTAAATTGGTACCCCATAAGTGTCATGGAAAGTAAAAGCGGCCAGCTAGATGGTAACCTCGTCACCCATCGAGTGGAAATGTAACAATACAAATATACGACGAGCATTGTATACCTAGTGCACCTCACGGCGCCCAAAAGGGTCCATTACTTTAAAAATAAAGATATAGAGACCAGAGGACGGACTAAACATTACACAAATTGTACGCCACAGTTACCGGTTGGGCAGGCAATGCTTGTGTTGTCTAGTGCGTCCTCTAATCTCTAACTCTTGTGTGATATTCACAGGGACGGAACATAATGGGGACGACCTGTTGCCGTGAAGTTGGATCCGCGACCGACTAACTAACTAACTAACTATACCTAACCAACAAACTAACTAACAAACTAACTAACTAACTAACTAACTAACTAACTTTTACTTCCATGAGAAGTCAAGCAATACATGTGTGTTTATTTATCAACTGTCTTAGTGGCCTCAGTGTGTTCCCCAATTGATGTGTCTGTGTGATTCACATATTCTAGACCTCTATACATAAAGTGAGGTTGCTAGTTCCATTTCTCATCCCCTTTTCTTCCCATTTATGTGGAGCTGGTCGACCCTATAACGGTCCTGGTCGAAAAAAATTATCCTGCCTCTGCTGGGGATTGAACTCAAAACTTTGTCTCAGCAGGCAAGCGAACTAATCACGCTGTCACAGTTTCTCCATAAACAACAGTAAACGTTAACATATACTCATAAACGCGCATGCGTTTGTCAAAAGATTTTTTACTTGCGTATTTTCAATGGGAGTTCCGTTTATTATTTGTGTAATTATTTTGCTGTTTCATTTGGCATTGTCTACTGAAATGCAGATTGTGTGATAATCAAAAAGACAAATAAATAAGCATATATCTACAACTTCGTCAGTTACAAATAGTTAAGTCTGATACTAGTCTGTGTAATGACTGAAGTCTTCAAGAGATAATTCTTTATATTGTTAGTCTGTTGTCTGCGTGCTTATAAAGCTCGTGAATATTTTTGTAGATATTCTACAAGAAATCAGTATGGTTGTGTTAATATTTACGATTTACATAAACGTGAGCACTCGTATATTATGTAAGAACCATGTTTTGTTTTAACTTGTAGATTTGTTACGATCCAGTTATATAGAATTATCACCATCACGCGGCTTACCAGATAACGTTGAGGTCTCTCCACAGATCTCGGTCTTTGGTGTTCTAGATCAACTCTGTTGATACTATTCCTCCATGCCACCGTCTCAACCCATCCAGCATCATTTCTCTTGGTCTACTTCTGCCTTTTTCCCCATTGATCTTTCCAGTTGTCACGATGTTCTCCAACGCCTTTCTTATCATACGTGACCAAAGAGAGCTGTTTGACTCATCATACTGTTGTATATAATGTTCTAGTTTCATTAGCCTCTTTCAGGCAGTCGTTGTTAGTTACTCTGGCAGTCCAAGGAATTTGCAACATTCATCTCAGGAACCACATCTCTGTTGCTTCTAATTTCTTCGTATTGTGCTCATTTACGTTCCCATGATTCACAGCTTCATATAAATGAACAGCAACAATGTCACCCTCCGCTATTAATTGTTATGTTAAAGTAAAGATGTCATTAAACTTTCATGTATGTAAATTTGAAGAGACCCGGTGTATGTGCTGTCGCAGGATGTTATCGGATAAGGTGCTAGTTAAATTATATTCCCGTGTCTGGCTATGGTTTTCTTTAGCATTTTCATCAGAAACCACATTTCCACTATGATTTTATGTTTATCA
Source organism: Cepaea nemoralis (assembly GCA_014155875.1). Classification (NCBI taxonomy): domain Eukaryota; kingdom Metazoa; phylum Mollusca; class Gastropoda; order Stylommatophora; family Helicidae; genus Cepaea; species Cepaea nemoralis. The sequence goes on along the minus strand of JACEFZ010004394.1, from coordinate 135,072 downwards.
GCTCGCCTGCTCCTTTTCCACGTTTCACATTAGGTAGCACTTATTCTTGTTGCAATTAACACCTTATAAATGGTTTCCATCTTGCAAAAGGCAACTTTGCCATTGTACTTGTTGTTCTAAACTTTTCAAGGCACCTCCCATCAGATGTTATATAGCATGTGTCTGCTACACTGTTGATGCTCGGCTATTAATTGTTATGCTGAATTGTTTATGTTATTAAGTGTTCAGACTCAGTGGCGACGGAGTTACGAATGTAATTCGTAATCCCACATACAAAGTTCGAAACACAGCTGCGAGCAATTTGGAAGCAGATTGTCTTGGGTTAGTTTCCATACAATGGTATGAGGTCTTTCAGAAAGCAATGGTCAACTACTGAACGTAAGCTTGCCCGGGAATCACAAACAGCCAACACAAACAAAATGTTAGTGTTGATTGTGACGTTCTGTAAAGAATATGGAACTACGTAATATTAACATCGAAATGACCCGGTATTTCTGCAGTGGCAGTATGTCTTAGAGTGCAGAACTAGTTAAGTTATGCAGTAAAACCTCGGTTTTCGTTACCTTCGGTTTCATCGGTTTCGGATTTCACCGATTGTTTTCGAACGAATTATCGACGGAAACCGAGGTTTTACCGTATTTCCATAAACAAACAGCACGACGTGGCTGATGTGGTGAGCATCTTCCAGAGAGGTGCCTGTCCAACATCTTGTGATACCCATTTTATGAGGTTAGATGCCCTTGGGGATTGAGTTGGAGTATCTTGACATTCAAATACATAAATCCACGGAGGAAACATTACCGACAGCTTACCACTCATTCCAGTCAGTCCGAAAGTGCTGTGCTACATCTTGTCCTGGTTACATAAATCTGCCTCTTCGTAGACATGAACTTATAATTCCTGGAATTTCAGATCCCGATGGTTTCTGAGCTTGAGGTGGAGAAGGAGATCTCTATAGCACAATCCCGTGGAGGTGGTATCGGATCTGGAAGAAGGTTCACTACAACATGACTCTCTTGCAAGCCTTTTCAGAGCTGAAACGACATTGTCGGCAATACATCAGACTTCAGAGTTAAAGATCAGCTTTTTCCAGATGATTCACCAGCTAATCACTGAGGACCATCAGGCATAATCCTACCTTCAGGGCTATTAAACCGAGGGTCGCCGGAATGGCTGACTAGTGCACAAGTCATTGTATAACAGCGACGCGAAAGCTTCTCTGTCTGGCATCGCCATGCGTATACGATCCCTGTTTTCTGTCTTATTGATGTCTGTCGGGGGATTTCAGTCTGCGGTGAAACGTCGCTTTCTGTCGCATTCGCCATACGGTGTGCAGGCTACGTTTTAATTTCTCCTATTTGGAAGCAACGGAGTTGTTGTTCCTGAGACGAATGTTGCGAGTTCCTTGGGCTGCCAGAGTGGTTAACAACGATTGTCTGAAAGAGACTATTGAAACAAGAACATTATTTGCAACAGTGACAAAGAGACAAACAGCTTTCTTTGGTCTTGTGATGGGAAAAGAGGCATTGGACAACATTGTGACAACTGGAATGATCAATGGGAGAAAAAGGCAGGGGCAGACCAAGAGAAGTGATGCTGGATGGACTGAGACAGTGGCATGGAGGAATATCATAAGCAGAGTTGCTCCAGAATACCAAAGAACAAGATCTGTGGAGAGTCATGAACGCTTCGCCATGTGACAGGGTACCTGATTATGAATAATTGAAAGTAATTCGCTTTGCGTTGATTTCAATGGTATGAGGTGTCGGCTGTTCAGAAAGCGATAACAAACTTCTTCTTCTTCTTCCTCTTCTTCTTCTTCTCCTTCTCCTCCTCCTCCTTCTTCTTCTTCTTCTTCTTCTTCTTCTTCTTCTTCTTCTTCTTCTTCTTCTTCTTCTTCTTCTCCTTCTCTTTCTTCTTCTTCTTCTTCTTCTTCTTCTTCTTCTTCTTCTTCTTCTTCTTCTTCTTCTTCTTCTTCTTCTTCTTCTTCTTCTTCTTCGCCGCTGCTGTTGCTGCTCCTGCTGGCCCATGCAGTGTGACGTTGGTGAACATGTCTGCCCACGGCCTTCTATCTATAGTGCGTCCAATTGTTTCTGATCCCGACGGTCTTCCATACCATGGTATCAAACTGTCCAATATCCACTCCCTTGCTTTCCCGCTACCTTTCTTTCCCGCCACCCTTCCAATCCAGACAAATCAAAAAACGTAAAATTGCCCAGTACATCACACACAGTTGATAAATGATGGGGTTGATTGCAACTTCCTGTAAAGGACATGCGGCTGACTTTTAAGACCGACAGCCACCTGTCCGGAAGTCCACGCGACCGAAAGAATAAGAGCATTCGCTATAAAAATCTTCGTGTGCGCTGATTAGCAGGGTAACGGGTTCGGTCCCTATACCAGCAATAATTTGGTCTTGCAAAGTTGACTTCTCGTTCAGAAAGCAATGTCAAACTACTGAATGTAAGATTGTCTAGGAAATCACAGTGAGATTGATCGCAACGATAAATCTATACAAATATGGAGCTACCACAATATACCCAATGTGAATTGAGACGTGTACAAGTATTCTATAATTTTCACTCATTTGCTTCCGTCGGAGCCTCCATGGCGGAGTGGTTCAGTCGTCTGCCTAGCGCTCGGAAAGTTGTGGGTTCGATTCAAGACTCCGTTATTAGTTTCACGAGTACAGTTGTCTCTAGACTCCTGGGGGTCGTCGCTGGAGCTAGAGAGTTCGTACTCTGCGCGACGCTTTCAGCAGGCGGGTGTGCTGAAAGAGACCAAGGAGTATAGGATAAAACCTTGTGCCGTGAAGCCGATACACGCACATGTAAACCACCTTTCAAGCCCCTTTACTTAGAAAACCGTGCGGTTGTATACGTATAGATCATCCGCGGGAATCGAAAGGCCTGTCCAAGTTTTGTAATCACCCTCTTCATCAGCACCCTGTTCATGCAACATAATAGGTAAATACAAAACCTGGACCGGCAATATTTTCAAACACTGCACAGTCATTAAAAATACACCCTGTATTTATCCTATCGCCGCGCGTTACAGGGAGGTCTGCGTAGCTAGGGAGTTTAGCAAAGTTGTAGTGGCAATGGCACGGGCGCAGGCCTGCGCTCGACGTTAGCTACAAAAGGAAAGAATGGCCATCTAAACCTCTGCGAACTCTGACCTTCAAAATACCACGGTCCTAACACTTCACATACTCACAGCACGTACCTGCAATGCGATTTTATTTACTTTTGCGACGTCACAATATTGGCCTCCCACACTAGGAGACCCGAGTTCGAATCCTGGTTAGACCAAGTTTTTATTTATTTATTTATTTATTTATTTATTTATTTATTTATTTATTTGGGTATTTGTTGCGAGTAAAATAAAAATCCCAGACTTGTTACTGTTAGACGATTTCTTGGGACAGCGTCCTTTATTCTTCATCGTCGTTAAATTTTCAAGATGTAAACTAGCATTTGCATAATACGCCGGTATAATGGTCCTTTTCAATAAACACAAAGTTTTATTAAGTAGAAGACGTAATACACTTTATCTCACTAGACAATCGTTACTTCAGTTTGATTTCTTACCGAGACAGAATTTCAGTAATAACTATCTGGATGTATGTTTTCATTAGTAAGTAATTTTATTTTTCGAAATTCGGGGATGACAATGGCCCTTAGATAAAAGATACAACAGAGACATATGAAATATTGCGACCACAAAGAAAGACATAACAATCTTATAAGAAACCAGACTGGGGGAGGTGGAAATGCGACCCTGGAGATTTTGATATACAGAAGAATATGTCGTATTTCTGGGAGACACAAAGAAAGACATAGCACTCTTATAACAAACCAGACTGGGGGAGGTGGAAATGCGACCCTGGAGATGTTGATATACAGAAGAATATGTCGTATTTCAGGGAGACACAAAAAATCAAATCCTGAGGTTAGAGGTCAGCATGGTTGATTGAGTAAGTGCGCTCTTTCTTAAACTTCCAGTGTGCTGATGGCAAGGTATCGGGTTAACTCCCTACACCGGTCAGCTAAACTAAAATGTTGACTTCTCGTCTTTGACTTCGTGACGTAAATTACAGGCACGCCTGAAACCGGAATGGTTTCGCCTGATGGCGAGGGGTACTGGTAATAGGGAAAACTAACCAACACACAGAAATCAGTCCAGTGCACTAGAAGTTCTAGCACGTATATGAACTATTTTTGAGTTCAAGGCGAGCCAGAGAAAAGAAAATCCTGAAGTTCTGGAGAAAGTGAAAAGAGAGTTGATGGCGGGAATAAAAAAGACACAAAGAAAAGTTTGCAGCCATATTATGACATAGCACTTATATAAGAACCATACTGAGGAAAAAGTCGAAGACAGGCGAACAAGAGGTAGACAGCGGTACAAGTGGGGAAAATGACATCAAGAAATGAGCAAACAGCAGTTTGTCAGAGTTTACAACCAAAGTGAGAGACAGAGAGTGTTAGAGATCCGTTACAATCAACATTCAATAGCATCTGATTTATTGGTTTATTTATTCGGGGTTGTACTGCGTATAGTAATATATTGACAGGGCACTGTGGACAGACATGATCACCGAGCATGGATTAGGACGAACGAACTAACATACTTTATTTTGAAAGGGCCACAAATTGGGCAAGCAGGCCCGTCTTACATTCGGCCGTTCCAATCACTCATCTTTCGTAAGTGAATTATCTTTTGTTAACGATACTTTCACATAGAGGGGAAAATAACATTGTCGTTGTGAACATAAACCATGTTATGAAACAGGCAGGCAATTACCCACACACACACACACACACGCACACACACGCTCGCACGCACGCAAGCACTCACACACACACACACACACACACACACACACACACATATATATATTAGCACGTACATACATATATATTTATATACATATATCATTTACACAACTCTCGCAGTTATGAACCTACTCAGTAACACACAAATACACACTCACTCACATACACACATACTCACTCAACAATCATAAACTCTCTAACACAAATTTACTAATGCATACATGACATGCTCTCTCCCACCATCTCCATCTCTCTCGCTCTCTCTCTCTCTCTTTCTCTCTCTCTCTCTCTCTCTCTCTCTCTCTCTCTCTCTCTCTCTCTCTCTAGAAGAAGAATAAGTCTTACATTCTTTGCATTTAGAATAACATGTGCGTTTGACTCAATATAGTAGAGGCTCCACCATGAATGGTGTTAACGTGCTAATGTTATTAAGCTTACATATAAGTAAAATAGGAAAGACCCAATTTTCTCGCAGTCGTGCTAAATTAGAGGATAAGGAGTCTGTTAAGCTGTAGTATTTCCTAGACCCAACAGCACAGCATGTGTGATATGGTCAGTAGTGTGCCCCCTGTGCCTGCTAAACAGCTTCCCGTGCCCATTTCATGAGGCTGGACCCTGCTGGTCATTGAGTTGGGGTTTACTGATATTGAAATACCCCAACCCCGTGGAGTAAATATTACCCACCTAGACAACATCTCTGCCATTGTTTACGTACTCTGGTGAATCACGATTTAGCAGAGTACCTAAAGACCATGACCTGGTCACAACTGATAGGCCTCTCCTTAGACGTGAAGTGCCGGTACCGGAATTGCCTACCCCGCTGGTACCCAGTTCAGAATGCGCCAATCTGGAAGCCCTCGTCAATATTTTTGTTTTTGTTTTTAATGCCCACCTCGGTGAGGATTCAAACATACAAACATATGACCGTCGCGTCAGCAGGCAAGCGTCCAGTGACGTAACTGTCTGGTGGAGTCAATGTAATTGGATTCTTTCTTTCTTTTCTTTCTTTCTTTCTTTCTTTCTTTCTTGTGTTTGCTTGTTTGTTTCTTTTGGCCTTCATCCCCACTGAAGCAAAGGCTTTCAACCCGCCCTCACCCCCACTCCAAGTCCTTTATCCCCTGCAGCTCCCTGCATGCCCTCCCAAAGTTATTCATCTCCGACTGCAGTTCTCTTCTCGGTGTGTCTTTAGGTCTCCCGATATTTCGTTTACCTTGTGGGTTCCATAAAAGAGTGTCTAGTTAGATTGTCCTCGCGTTTTCTCAGCGTGTGTTCTATCCAGCGACAGTGTCTTTTCCTCACTTCTCGGCTCGCTGGAATGTGTCTAGTTCTCTCCATGAGCTCTACATTGGTGATTCTTTCATACCATTTTAGTCCCACTACTCTGCGCAGACACCGGTTCGTGAATGAATTTCATACATTAGCTAGCGTTAAAATCATAACTATCTGGATGTGTAACTTTTATATTCTTTCATCATGTGCCATGTCGATAAGATTGGTCAGTCATGTTTCGTATCTCTAACGATCACCAGAGTCGTGGATCAGCTCCGTGTTCTTGTCTCGACTATGCCACGCGGCTAAGCTATCCAGATATAACCCGCGTTCGAAACAAAGAGAGATTTGGCAGCAGACCGCATTGCGCTGGATTTTTTACGAAATGATATGGGTTTCGGCCGTTCAGAAAGCAATGGCAAACTACTGAACGTAAACTTGCCAAGACATCAACAAAAGCAACAAAATGCTGGTGTTGATTGCAAACGTTCTGTAAAGGATATGCAAGTAACTTTTTCATGCTTTACACTTGATCCAAAAGAGCCCCAACCACGTCTACCTTATCATATACCAACACATCACTCAACGGTGCATACCCAGCCAATCTGTTACCTGCTAGTTTCCTAAATCACCAGCGTGTCCTGGGGAAAAGATCTAACAGTTGTAACCTATGTTTAATTTTTTAATTGAAGCATTCCACTCAGAACGAAGCAAACCTTCTTCGCCTTTCTCGGCATTCTCTGTGAGCCCGTTAAACCTACGACATGTATGAACTGTTTGTCCATCTGCCAGCGGACCACCGCGGTGACTACCTCCGCCTCTATTCTCAGACTAGATGTCGTGGTATCATAAGCCAGGCTCTCCTTCACTAAACACCGTCCGTTATCTTTCGCTATGAACCACACTGTATGAATGAATTCGTACAATATATTTGTCTGGTGAGATAATTGTAACTTCATTGATCCGTTGGTACTACAATTAATGTTTATGTGGTGAGATTAGCATAATTCCATTGCCTGGTTAGTTATTATCTCCATTTGTCTTTCCATTTTGCTGGTACTGCCAAAACGATTTTCTTATATCGTGTAGGAAGAAGAATGCCAGACATGTATGGTTAAATGACATCAATAACATCCAAAAGGAAGAGCATTATAGAAATGAATGTAAAGAGGCTACAAAAATAGTCAGACAGCAGAAGCGAGAATATATGAGTAATATAATCAAAGATTTGGAAACTAATCACCAGAAAAATGAATCCAGAAAGTTTTTTAAAGTACTGAAGTCAATGAAACGAGGGCACCAACAAAACACATATGGTTTAAAAGACAAAAATGGGAATATGATAAATACCAATGAAGAAATGTGCAACACATGGAAAGAATATTTTATTGAATTACTAAATTGTGAAGCTCCAAGTAACATTTTCCCACAGGAAGAGGTTCTAACATGCGAACCACAAATTGAAGAACCTACATTTGAAGAAATCCTATATGTAATCACACGACTTAAAAACAATAAGGCAACTGGGACTGATGGAATTGCTGCTGAATTTATAAAGGCAGGTGGCCATGCATTACATCTAAAGCTATACGAACTAATAATAAAAATCTGGAGGACAGAAGAATTACCCCATGACTGGAAAGAGTCATTATTGATACCTATCTTTAAGAAAGGAGACAAGTTCCAATGTGGAAATTATAGAGGAATATCACTACTGTCCACAAGCTATAAGATACTAACCGCAGTATTACTAAATAGACTAAAACCATATTCAGAAGACATATTAGGTGACTACCAGGCGGGTTTTAGACAAAACAGATCAACAATAGATCAGATATTTATCTTACGACAAATAGCCGAGAAAAATTGGGAATATAAAAGAGATCTCCATAACATTTTTGTGGATTTTAAAAAGGCTTATGATAGTGTCCATAGGAATAGTCTATGGAATGCTATGCAGGAATTTGGAATACCAAGGAAGTTAATCAACATGACCAGACTATGCATGGAAGATACTTATAATATAGTAACATATAAAGGCAGGAAATCAGACCCCTTCCAAATAACATCTGGCTTGAAACAGGGTGATGCACTATCGCCGCTACTCTTCAATCTGGCTCTAGAGAAAGTTGTAAGGAAGGTAAAGGAGGAATGTGATATTGGAGGAACATCCAAGCTGCTTGGTTATGCAGATGATATAGATATTATAGGGCAAAGTGAACAAAAGACATTGGAAATATTGACTCACTTAAAGGGAAAAGCCCAACAGATGGGGCTGGTTATCAACCAAGATAAGACAGAATATATGGTAATTTCAAGAGACGGAATGGCTAGAAACTCTGGCCACATACAAATAGATGATATGACCATTAAAAGAACGGAAACATACAAATACCTGGGTACAATCTTCAACTGCTCCAACATCATAAGGGAAGAAATACAAGCTAGAATCAACTCTGGAAATAAGATATACTATGCACTACAACATCTACTAAAATCAAAGGCGCTATCTCGTAACACCAAAATCACAATATACAAAACACTGATCAGACCAGTTGTGCTGTATGGCTCTGAAACCTGGAGTACAACGAAAGGAGACGAAGCCTTGTTACAAACCTTTGAGAACAAAATTTTAAGACGCATCTTTGGACCCATTAGGGATACACAAAGTGGAGAGTGGAAAAGAAGAAGTAACAAAGACATTTATGATCTGTTTAAGTCCCCGCTAATCACTGGTATCATGAAGGCTAATAGACTACAATGGCTGGGGCATATAGAAAGAATGGAAGATAATAGGGAAACAAAACTCGCTTACACTCAGGAAATAAATGATCGTAGACCCCGAGGTAGACCAAGAAGGCGGTGGAGAGATAATACATATACAGACCTACAAGCACTTGGAATCAACGACTGGCAAGAGAAGGTCCACCAGAGAGACGAATGGAGACGGATTGTATTTGCAGCAAAGAACCTCAATGGCTCGGAACGCTAAAGAAGAAGAAGAAGAAGAAGAAGAAGTGTACCGTTATGTAAAACTTAATTGTTTTTGTTATCCATAATTATATGTCTGCATTGCATGAGTACCTTGAAGCTTCATATTATTCTTATTATTACACGCTATTTACTACATATACCACATTACTCCCATCTCATCTCATCATGTTCCTCTTGTACCTTGCTGTGTCGAGGTGAAGTATAAACATCGTGAGAGTGCCCGATTATGGGCTTCATGTATCGATAGCTCCATTGTAAAATCATGTGGTTTTATACTAAGAAGTATAAAACCACATTATTTTGCAACGTAAATCTAGACTCTTGCAAACAATTCTGGATCCTGAAAAGCGGGTCCCAGTTTGTAGCGTTGTGAGTTTAAACAGCACGCATTCCCTTAGGTCTGAGGAAGACTGTTCAAGGTTTCTGTGTCATGTATTTCTTTATTTGTTTCTTTCTCGATTTCTTTCTTCTTTCCTTGCTAACCCCATCCCCCCCCTACCCCACCCCCCATTTTTTTCAGTCTTTCTGCCCTTCTCCCTTAACTCTTTCCTCGCTTTCTTTTATTCTCTCTTTCTTCTTTAATTGCTTCCCATATATCCATCCCTTTCTTTTGCCCTTCTCTTTTAATTCTTTCCACGCTTTCTTTTTATTCTCTCTTTTTTCTTTCCGAGACAGTAGAGATCGAAATTACAGACTGCACGATACAAACACACAGGTTCTGTGCATAAAGGGGAATGCATCTTTGTGAACGCCAGTCTAAACTTCTAATTATAGATACCGTGTTCAGAGCCAGACGGACCAGTGACCAAGCCACCGCATACCTAGTCATTGAGAAATATAAAACCAGCTTGTTCTTTGTGACGAAGATACCCACAGGACATACCTAGCCACCACCGTACCGTTTACCCAGAGAATGGTATCAACACGCAAGAGGTGATTGTTGTCTAGCAGACCAACAACAAACAATAATGTTATGATGATATTTCAGCTTTATAGCTAAGTTCAAAATAATGTTTCCCCGTAGTCATAAACTGTCATTTACCGCCAATATGGTCCCTTGCGGTGTATGGCAGAGGGGTCTTGAGCCTGAGGAATTAAGGCCACCTGGCTAGTGCAATCGCCGCGAATTGTGCACGTTAGAGTTTTCTTTTTTCCCCCGACAGAAAAAAAACTTCACACCTTACCAAGGATTCGAACCCGAGTCTCCCGAAGGAGAATCCGACAGTCTAGCCACTCAGCCAGTCGCTCCTCAATGTTTTCCCGTAGTGATTGTGAATAATAAAGACACATACAAACGATTGCACGATTTATTGCCTGGCATATTTCCCTGTATCTAACCTCTACGTCTGTTTGAAGGATTTATCTAATTTAGTTAGTCGCGGTTCCAACTTCACGGCAACGGGTCGTCCCCATTATACTCCGTTCCTGTGCCAGTGAATACTACAACGAAGTGCTCTTCAACGCTGTATGTGAAAAGTGGAATAGACAGAAGTCTCGACAAGCCAACAGTCCGCACAACTACGAAACATCTTGTCTGTCTGCGACTAAGTTCATAAATACATTGGCGGTTTTCGTTTGGTTCTTCTAGAACAACCTCGTTCGTTTTTCTGTCCCTCCATAATGGGCCTATATTCCACTGGGAGCCTCAAAATCACAAGAAGAAAAGAAGAAGAACTTATCAACGCATGGCGAGTACTTCAGAGTAAAACGATATCCACTTTCTTAATTCTTTCTTCTCACGTGCACGCCTCTGGCCCCAGCACACACAAAAGAGCCCAGCACACGCCGACGAGGACGACTGCTGTTTGTGCACCAGCTGGTCAGAAAGATCACCGAAGATTTAGCAGACGGTTCAGAATCGCGCATCGATCTGCCCGCTCACCTTACTCCGCGCTTCTCCCGTCGAAAAAAAAAGGGAGCGTATGCACCTTCCGCCTCTGCAGATAATCCCCTCATTATTCCCTGCTGTAAAAGTCATACGCGTGTGCTCCCCCTACATCAGGGCTGGTTGCTGGCGCCCACCTGAGGTGTTTCCATAATTAAATCCGCGAAATCTCCCGAGACCCCTCCTATCGTTCTTTTTGTGGATATGCGTTCATATTAAAACGTATTTGATCGCCAACATCCACCGGTTTGAATACTAAATTTAAAACCGGCCGTTTTACACCCCTCAACTGATTCAGTGACGAATGATAATATATTGAATATTGCCAAATGTGACACCGCATTTGAACAGAAGGACGTTATATTATTACTCACAACACGTAGTCACACTTACTAAACAAGCTGAACAGCGCATAAATGCCTTTGCATATAAATGTTATTGACGGGTTCTAAGAATACCTTGGATACAGAAAAGAACAAATGCATCCATACGACAAGAGTCTGAATATTGAAGAAGGTTGGCTACTAAAGACGATAAAACAAAGAACATTGAAATATTTTGGTCACTTGAAACCTCATGAAAGTTTGGCGAGAACATTTATAAAGGATTTTATGCCCGGGAAGAGAGTAAGAGGAAAGCCAAAGAGAAGATGCGTGCAGGATGTGGCGGATGACCTTCAGATGGGTGTATCGGACGCAGGAACATCTTGCTTATGATCGAGAGGTTTTCTGGAATGTTGTTATGGGATGCAATGGACATGGTACTGAATGAATGAATGAAACTAGGGTCATTGTGTTATTTGTTTTGTTTAGTGGCATCTTACGCAATTTCATTGCCCAGTCAACGGAAATTGTAATCATAAACTTGCATATTTGATTGTGTACCATGTTTGGTGCAACCCTTCCTTTTGTTCGATTAGGGTACACTGGGCGTATGATATTATATTGGTATGTTTATAATACAAACCAAAAGCATTCGAAGTGTGCATTATTGTCGCTATCACAACGAATTGTCACTTTCACCATGAATTGTCATTATCACACCGAAATGTCACTATCACACTGAATTGTCACTATCACACTGAATTGTCGCTATCACACTGAATTGTCACTATCACACTGAATTGTCACTATCACACTGAATTGTCACTATCACACTGAACTGTCACTATCACACCTGAATTGTCACTATCACACTGAATTGTCACTATCACACTGAATTGTCACTATCACACATGAATTGTCACTATCACACCAAATTGTCACTATCACACTGAATTGTCACTATCACACTGAATTGTCACTATCACACTGAATTGTCACTATCACACCTGAATTGTCACTATCACACTGAATTGTCACTATCACACTGAATTGTCACTATCACACTGAATTGTCACTATCACACTGAATTGTCACTATCACACTGAATTGTCACTATCACACTGAATTGTCACTATCACACTGAATTGTCACTATCACACTGGATTGTCAGTATCACACTGAATTGTCACTATCACACCGAATTGTCACTATCACACTGAATTGTCACTATCACACTGAATTGTCACTATCACACCGAATTGTCACTATCACACAGAATTGTCACTATCACACCAAATTGTCACTATCACACTGAATTGTCACTATCACAATGAATTGTCACTATCACACTGAATTGTTACTATCACACTGAATTGTCACTATCACACTGAATTGTCAATATCACACTGAATTGTCACTATCACACTGAAATGTCACTATCACACTGAATTATCACTATCACACTGAATTGTCACTATCACACTGAATTGTCACTATCACACCGAATTGTCACTATCACACTGAATTTTCACTATCACACTGAATGTTTACTATCACACCGAATTGTCTCTATCACACTGAATTGTCACTATCACACTGAATTGTCAATATCACACTGAATTGTCACTATCACACTCAAATGTCACTATCACACTGAAATGTCACTATCACACTGAAATGTCACTATCACACTGAATTGTCACTATCACACTGAATTGTCACTATCACACTGAATTGTCACTATCACACTGAATTGCCACTATCACACTAAATTGTCACTATCACACTGAATTGTCACTATCACACTGAATTGTCACTATCACACCAAATTGTCACTATCACACCAAATTGTCACTATCACACTGAATTGTCACTATCACACTGAATTGCCACTATCACACTAAATTGTCACTATCACACTGAATTGTCACTATCACACTGAATTGTCACTATCACACCGAATTGTCACTATCACACTGAATTGTCACTATCACACTGAATTGTCACTATCACACTGAATTTTCGCTATCATACTGAATTGTCACTATCACACCGGATTGTCACTATCACACTGAATCATCACTATAACACTGAATTGTCACTATCGCACTGAATCATCACTATCACACTGAATAGTCACTATCACACTGAGTTTGTCACTATCACACAGAATTGTCACTATCACACAGAATTGTCACTATCACACCAAATTGTCACTATCACACAGAATTGTCACTATCACACCGAATTGTCACCATCACACTGAATTGTCACTATCACACCTACCGTATTCACTTCTCTGAGAAATGTTCTGGTACCTAGTGACAGACTGGGACTAAATTACTGGTTGCCAGGAGGTCAGCATGGCTGAATGGATAAGTTAAACAGTTAGTTGCACTTTCTTTGCAGGACATTGCAGTCAACACCAGTATTGTATGGCTATTTGTGATTTCCAGGCAAGCTTACGTTGAATAGTTTGCATTTGCTTTCTGAATGATCAGCAACTATACCATTGAATGAAAACCAGCTCAGTGTGGTCTGCTGCCAAATCGCCTGCAGGTGTATTTCCAAAGTGGCATGCAGGATTACGAAACTGTTCCCCTAAACCCCCTTTCGCCACATAACCGGTACTTTATATCTATACACTATATAATACTTCTGGCCTTGAGAAACAACAGTAGAAGATAAACTTTAGAACCACTGAGTGAACTGAAAAGACAGACAGTTAAATTCATACAAGAGACGACATTGCAGTTATAGACAAATATCAAGCGAATTGAAGAAAAAGAACTATATTAAATGCTATGACCGCTTTGCTGACACAAGCATTGATTCTATACCCAACAGAGACTATAGCAGAGGAAGTCGGTGACATGACCTCAGCCAAGAGGACATCCCCTCAGTGTGTGGACACAGAGAACAGAGCTGCAGACGCCTCACCAGAAGGTGCTCACTCCAGAAAGGCTTCCCCTATTCCAGGGAAAGTTCTTATGGGCAAAGGCCACCCAGAGCGGAAGAGACGAGCTAGCTGTGAAAGTGGTGATGTAAGAGACATTCACATTCTGCCTTACAAATTAAGTGTCTTATTCTGTTTATTACATCTACACATCAAGAAAAGCTATTGCAACATTACACACAAGAAGAGACGCCAGTGTCACATCACACATGAAGAAATGCCATTGTCACATTACACATGAAGAAAAGCCGGTGTCACATTACACATGAAGAAATGCCAATGTCACATTACACATGAAGAGAAGCCAGTGTCACATTACACACGAAGAAATGGCCAATGTCACATTACACATGAAGAAAAGCCAGTGTCCACATACACATGAAGAAAAGCCAGTGTCACATTACACATGAACAAGGCATGTCACATTCACATGAAGAAATGCCATGTCCCACTTACACATGAGATAAAGCTATTGCAACATTACACACAAGAAGAGACGCCAGTGTCACATCACACATGAAGAAATGCCATTGTCACATTACACATGAAGAAAAGCTGGTGTCACATTACACATGAAGAAATGCCAATGTTACATTACACATGAAGAGAAGTCAGTGTCACATTACACATGAAGAAATGCCAATGTCACATTACACATGAAGAAAAGCCAGTGTCACATTACACATGAAGAAAAGCCAGTGTCACATTACACATGAACAAGAGGTCAATGTCACATTCCACATGAAGAAAATGCCAATGTCACATTACACATGAAGATAAAGCAGTGTCACATTACACATGAAGAAATGCCAATGTCACATTACACATGAAGAAATGCCAGTGTCACATTACACATGAAGAAATGCCAGTGTCACATTACACATGAAGAAATGTCAGTGTCACATTACACATGAAGAAATGTCAATGTCACATTACACATGAAGACAAACCAATGATACACTGCGCATGAAGAAAGCCAGTGTCTCATTATAATGAAGAAAAGCCAGTGTCACATTATAATGAAGAAAAGTCATTGTCACATTACACATGAAGAAAAGCCAGTGTCACATTATAATGAAGAAAAGCCAGTGTCACATTAAAATGAAGAAAAGTCAATGTCACATTACACATGAAGAGAAGCCACTCACAAATGACATGCCTGGTGGTTATGGTGTTTATCCTAACAGATGTGGGTATTTATACTTGACCTATGCTCAGGAAAACTCAGCCTAACATGGGACATCATCATCATGTGCCAAGCCAATTAGCATGTTTTACCATCTCACATGATCACCAGAGTCAGATCAGCTCTGTGTTTTTGTCTCGATTATGCCATGAGGCCAAGCCATCTAGATATTTATTTCACTGCCTTCCTTTTGTTCTTTTCCCCTCAATTTTGACAGTTGTCATCAAGAATTGCGGTTTATTTCTTCTCATAACGGGCCCAAAATATCTTGACTGATTATGTATAATTTCCCTAACAAGTTTCTGGTTTTTATTTGTTTCGTGTAGGACTTGCTCATTGGTTTTTCTGTCTGTCCATGGTATTCAATGCATTTTGTCAGAAACCACATTTCCGCTGTAACGTGTCTGCTCATTGTAATCTGGCACCAATAAAACACCCAATGTTCCTTGAGGCTTAAAAAGTTCCTTAAAAGTCGAATTCATTGCACTGGGTTTCATCCCATATAGCTCAGTCTCTGTCCAGCAGCACAGCTGTTAAAAGAGTTGCACAAAGCACGAACTCCGTAGCTCCAGTGACGAACCCAGGAGTTGCAGAAAAAATGCGCTCGTGAACTGAAGGACGTGGCCAGGAATTAAACACACAACGTTTGGAGCCCGAGTCAGATGGCTTGGCAACTTTATCATGGAGACACCAAGGCATGTTAAAGGACTTTTTGGGTATGTAAACAGTCAAGGACCCACTTTGCATGCATTTAGGCACATGGGGCAAATGGTGCAAGAGTCATATTGTCATGAACCAACCGGCACTGGGTGAATGATATGGTCAGCATTCTGTCTGCTTTTTTTACTTCCCATTTAATTTCCTCGTACCCATCTTGAGCTGGGTCGACCTGGGAGTCCAGGTGAATTGTGTTACTTTTGAACCCACTGTGATGGAGATTGAACCCTTGACCACTGGACTGGTAGATGAGCATCTAGCCACTAAACTACCGCTGCTCTGTGTTTTTTCTGCAGGAAGTGTGTGTTTGGGGAGGGGAGGGGGGATGTGCCCAGATGTAAAATTAATAACTTTCACAGGATTCCTTAATAGGTAAAAGGCCAGGTGGCAACCGCCTTATCAAATATACCAGGATTTGTATAGAATAGTCAATGGAGTGGTAGAAGTAAAGTCAATAGAATAGTAAAAGTAAAGTCAATGAAACAGTAAAAGTACAGTCAATTAAATAGTAAAAGCAGTAAAAGTAACGTCAATGGACTAGTAAAAGTAACGTCAATGGAATAGTAAAAGTAAAGTCAATGGAATAGCAAAAGTAAAGTCAATGGAATAGTAAAAGTAAAGTCAATGGAATAGCAAAAGTAAAGTCAGTGGAATAGTAAAAGTAAAGGACCCTTTCAGATACGTGCTTTAAGGCTCACAGGAAACACAATGCCACACCCATATTTGTCTAGACCAATCAGCCCTCGGTGAGTGATGTGGTCAGTTGCATGCTGACCGCCTTCACTTCCAGAGGCATTTCCTGGTGCCCATTTTAGGCTGAGTTAGCCTGGGAGCCCTGGTCAGTGTTTAACATCTGAATACGCCCCTGATGCGGATCAAACCATGACCACTAGGTCATTGGGTGAGTGCTTAGTAACTACGTTGCTATGGTTTGTTGATTGTTTTCAATGTTTTGGGGGGTCTGAAGACAGTGGTTGGTGTCTCTGAGGCGGTCATGGCTGGCAGGGATTAGTTTCATTTTCGTGCCAGGGCATGAAAGTGTACAAGGAAATGAGCGGGCTGACAGGCTTGCAGGTAAGGCTTCTGTTAAGGATGGATGAGCCATGGACCAGGCTTATATACTGAATGCTCTATTAGAAGTAAGACTTTTGCGAGAACCAAGTGATGACTGTGAATCTACAACCATGGTCAGGATGTGAGAACAGCAAATGAAAATATGTGTGGCCAAACAAGAACACTATACAGGAAGCCAGAGAAAATTTAATACACCAACACAGAACTGGTGTCGTTGGCCGCTACATGCAGCAGGATTTACTGTGGAGGGAATCCAAGCACTTATGGACTGAACGGTTCAATGTGCAATGAGGATGATCTGTTGACTAACTAACTAACTAACCAACCAACCAAGCAAGCAATCAACCAACTAACTAACTAATTAACTAACTGTCAATGTTTTTAAAATATTGACTTTTCTTTTATCTTTTCCCAGAGTATTGTGACAAAAACTAGTGAAGGTAAAGATGAAGAAGATGATGATGACAATGATGACGATGAGAAGATACCAGTGGGCCACAATATAGACCCTGAGCGACTGAAAGCATTTAATGTGAGTGCTTAATGTTATGTTGCTTTATGTTATGCTGCATTATATTATGTTGCATTAAGTTATGAGTGATTGTAAGGGTCAAATGTAAGACAGGGCTGTGTGTCCAATGTGTAACGCTTTCAAACTACAGTTCATTCATTCATTCATTGCCTTCTTATTTTATTTCTTTTCACCATCATCATCATCATCATCATCATCATCATCATCATCATCATCATCATCATCATCATCATCATCATCATCATCATGTGCCATGCCAGTAAGTGTAGATGGTCATGATTTGCCACCTCACACGATCACCAAAGTCTAGAATCAGGACTGTGTTAATGTCCTGATTATGCCATATCACCAAGCTATTCCAACCATTTATTTCTTTGCCTTCCTCTTGCTCTTTTGCCATTAGTTTTACCAGTTGTGATTAAGTTTCTAGTTTATTTCTACTCATACTATGCCCCTAAAAGATGA
The DNA here is from genome assembly GCA_014155875.1 of Cepaea nemoralis. NCBI lineage: Eukaryota > Metazoa > Mollusca > Gastropoda > Stylommatophora > Helicidae > Cepaea > Cepaea nemoralis. The sequence goes on along the minus strand of JACEFZ010004394.1, from coordinate 116,836 downwards.
AATTGTCAGTGTGTGATTTCTCTCAGCAATTTAAGGTTTTCATTTGTTTAAGGGTTTTCTCATTCAGTGTTCTGTCCGTCCGATGTATTCTTTGCATTTTCCTCAGAAACCACTGCCAGCAGTATAGGTTCTAAACAGCACTTAAACACACTTTCTCTCAGTGTAATTGCCAGGTTTTTATTAGTGAGTATGTGTTTCAGCTTACCACATTTGCCATGGCTATTCTTGTTTTTTCTCTACAAGGCATGTTACACCGGCTTCCTGGCCTAGAGGTTAGCGACTTTTCTCCGTAATCTCGTATACTCTCGTAAGTAACGTGACGACGGTGAGAATCAGCAGTGGTACGAATCACGTCGGTAACTTAAGGGGTATGTGAGCCGGCTGCTCAGAAAGCAATGGCAAACTACTGAGCGTAATCTTGCCAAGAAATCAACTATCAGCTGAAAGATGCTGATGTTGACAGCAATGTCCTGTAAAGGATATGCAAACATTTATTTAAAGGCATGTTACAAGACATATTATGACTGTTCAAAGATAGTTGTAAAAGAATCATCTCAGTAGAACCTGCAATTGTATGGATATGAAATGTGGACAATGAGCAGAACAACTGAAAAATATCTAATGGTAGTGGAGATTTGGTTTCTGAGGAAAATGCAAAGAATACCATAGATAGATAGAAAAACCAACGAGCAAGTACTACAAGAAGTAAATGAACACTGTAAACTGATTAGAGAAATTAATACATTGACAGTCAAGATTCTTTGCACACTTTATTTGAAGAAATAAACTAGAGAACTTGGTGACAACTGACAAATAGACTGAGGGGAAAGGAACAAGAGGTAAGCAGAGAAGTAAATATCTAGATGATTTGGCCACATGGCATAATCGAATAAAAAACACAGAGCTGATCCATGACTCTGGTGATCATGTGATGTGGCATAACGTGACCACCCATGCTTATTGGTATTGCACATGATGAATGAATATAACCATCATAATGTTCATCCTGTGCCTGTTTATCATCATCACGTGAACATGATCAATCTGATCATCAGCATCTTCGATACGGTTTCTCTTTAGCCTCTTTCTGGAGGTAATGGTGATTACTGTTACCAGTTCCTTCTCAGTAACTCATTTTTAGGTACATGTTTTTATTCTGACCTGAAGTCACTCAAAAATGGCCCCATATTCATCAAGCTCCATTTAGTGGCATCCACTAGTGGCTGCTTATTTTACTGTGGGATGTAAAATTATAATAATTTCTTCAAAGCATGCCAGTTGTACACCCGCCTACAACTATAGAGGCCTGGAGTTGAATCATTTATTAGCTCTCAGTCTTGACAAGATAAAAAGCTGCAAAACAAAAGAGAATGCATGTGTATTCCTGACTGAAGTAGATAGACTATTATATAAATACACACAACATGTTGTCTTGATTTGTCGAATCATGGTAGGCAGATGTCAAATGGAAGATTACAAACTTGTTCTCATGGTTTGATTTGTCGAATCATAGTAGGCAGATGTCAAATGGAAGATTACAGCCTTGTTCTCATGGGTGTCTTTTTGTGATATATCAACAGATAAATTAACAAAGCTAATAAAATAACATCATGAACCCAATAAGTCAGGCTGAGATGGTGTAGAGAAACAATTAATACAAATTCATATACTGTAGGTTACACAGACATCAAGCCAGGTGAAGAACAAAGAGGACATTTGGCTGACTGGAGTGACCTTTCAAGAAAAGTTCTGAGGGAGACTGGTGAATACCTCAAGCGAACCATCTTGTTACATAAACATGCTGGAGTAGATGCATAGCAAACACTGATTACAGAAGCAGTAGAAGAAGAAGAAGAAGAAGAAGAAGAAGAAGAAGAAGAAGAAGAAGAAGAAGAAGAAGAAGAAGAAGAAGAAGAAGAAGAAGAAGAAGAAGAAGAAGAAGAAGAAGGAGGAGGAGGAGGAGCAGGAGGAGGAGGAGGAGGAGGTGGAGAAGGAAGGAGGAGAAGGAGGGTGGAGGAGAAGGAGAGAGAGGAGAGGTGGGGAGGAGAAGAAGGGTGGTGGAGGAAGGAGAAGGAAGAAGAGGAAGAGGAAGAAGAAGCAGCAGTCAGGTGAATATCACATCAACATTAATCCCACTACAGTAAGAAATGAAGTAAGATACAGTCATTTCTCCACATGAAATCAACATACCTTTTGAGTTTCATTTTGTATTGCCACCTTGCTGCAGTAAAGATCTGTCTTATTCCCTTAAAATTAGTATTATGCTTGTGAATCTTGAATATATCTTCACATTTATTCAGAGTGGCATGCTTCAATTAACCAATCAAAGACAGGGAACATCCCTTGGGTATTTTCCCCAGGGCATGCTGATCTGTTGTGAGATGAGCAGGCAGTCAAATTGGCTGGGTTTGGACAATTGAGTGGGGTATTTTTGCATGATAAGGCAGATGTGGTCAGGGCCCTTTGGAATGTGTATAGAGTTGAAGAACTGATACACCATCTTTGCTAGAATGAATGTGGCAGCAGAGAGTGATCAGAAAATCTGGCCGATACTTAGCACTCAGAGGAAAGGACAGATGGACACAAAATCAAACTGCAGCAGGTACCATTATTATTGGGACTCTTCACCAGCTGTTGAAGATGAGGATGGAACATGTACAGGGATGTCCCGAGTGTTGTGATGACAGTTCAACTCAACTCACAATTACAAGTTTTATTTTTTTTTACATTTCAATTCAGATGTTTGTGCGCTTGTTTGTGGACGAGAACCTAGGACAGAATGGTGCCAATATCCAAACAGCCCAAGGACAAGATTCAAGCAATCCTAGAAGCATGTGATAGACAGTTTCCCGAGTTTAATGAGAGATCTAGAAAAAGGATAAGAACTTACCTCAAATCTTGTAGACGTATGCGGAGATCAAAAGAACATAATGGATATGAGCCGGTAAGTTACTGTTTATGTGCAAATTTTATATTTAATTCAGAAGTCAGTTATTCTATAATAGGTTATTTTGCTGTTGTTCTCTTTTTCACAGCAATTAGCCAACTACCGCCTTCAAAGTAGATCCATTGTCCATAGTTACCATTCCCACCATCCTTACTTTTGAAGCCAATGGATTCAAATGCTTATTGCCTCATACCATAACATGGAGGAACGGTTGGCCGAGTGGCTAGAATGCCGGACTCTCCTTCAGGAGCCCCGGGTTCAATTCCTTGGTAAGGTGTGGGATTTTTTTCTGTCGAGGGCAAAAAGAAAATCCCAGTTTGCGGCGACTGCACTAGCCAGGCAGCCTTAATTCCTCAGGCTCAAAGACCGCTCTGCCAAAAACCGCAAGATACTATATTGGCAGTAAATGAGAGTTTTTTTTTGTTTATTTTTTACCCTAACATGACCCACACAGAAAATCCATATTAGTCGTTGCAGACATGTTTCTTAGCTGGTCTAGGAATGTTATGTTAGGTTATGTTATGTTTTGTCACATGGCATCTCTGCACACTGGGCCATCCCATTGCTTGCTCAGTCCTCCCGTACAGCCGCCGCCATCCTGAAGCATCTCTGCTCACTGTTGCCATGGGGACCTAGTTATGATGTCACCTCTCTTGACCTCTAAGATGAAATTTACATGCTAGGCCAGGCTTCACAACTAAATTATGTAATCAGGTAACAATAGAGTCTCAGCAGATGAGTCTGCTGCATTGATTATACCAGTCCTGTCTTTACTTCTTCCGGTTTTTATATGTGCAGCAGTGGCTTAGGCTTCCAATTAAAATAACATCTACAGAAATATTGCAACAAGAGATGAGATTAATTGGAAATTAGAGAAGATAATGAAGATCTTCAATAGCCTTATATCATGGCATGAAAAGGTGTAAGTTCATGAAGCTGTAAATTACATTTAAAAGTTTGGGTTGCGAAGAAGCATAATCAACCATGCACGTCAGCGGGGCTCTTGAAGAAGATGCAAATTATTCACATGTCTTTAACCCTTTGCCGGGCAGACTTTTGTCTGTTTTGTAGCCCTGAACGGGCAAGAAGAATTTTGAGGTTCGGTAAAATTTTGGGTTACGCTAGTAAAAATATCACATATAAGTTGTTAGTCAACAGATTTTAGTCAAATAAATGGCTAAATGAAGGGAAAAGCATGCATAATATTTTACTCACGTGAATGATGCCGCTGATCACACATGAACACAAATATTTACAAAATACGACATTTTGTTTGTGATTGTCAGTCATCTATTCAGTAATTTACAAACACATTTTCTGAATCATAATCACTTTCTTTAAAGTCCGACTCACGACTGCTAACACAAGGTAATGCTGATCACTGATATCTAGCTATGATTAATAGTCAACTTCGTGCCTTTCAATGTCACTTAAATTGAACCCAGCGAAATCTCTGCTATCACTTGAAGAATCGTCGAAATCCATTTTGAAATTCAAAGCATAAAACCCACAAAAACTATTTTTTTAAATCCATTCAAATTCAAAGTGCATGCTTGCAAATGGCGGCCACGTTGTCAAGCTATTGGTGAAACCGAAAGTAGACAATCAGAAAGCTGAGAGATCGTGTTTTTATAATGCGTAATAGTCACGGGCGCTTTCGGACGGTTTGCCCGTGCCGGAGTAAAGACGCATTCAGACAATTTGCCCGGTAAAGGGTTAATAGTTAAGTGTTCCCACTCTTTCTTTTTTTCATTCTGACATTGATGCTTCTTCACTAGTCTAGAATGTACATGAACATAAGATTTTACAGTCATTAATTTGAAATATTTGAACAGTTACTTGATTTGCCAATCATTGTCCATCTGTACGTGTGAATTTATGTTTTATGGAACTCTGCTGTAGTAGCTGGTTGTGCCACCAGAATGGAATGACATCTCATCTAATCTTCTTATTCTTCTGATGTCTGATCTGAAGCAGACGCCAACAATCATACTCTCCAATCGTCCCTGATATTGGACATTTTCATGATGTTTAAATTGGCCACAGTATTTCAGTTTCTGAGACACAAGGCAGTTTATGAGCCAGTTTTCTTCCATGTTCAGATTTTGTTGAATGTCAGTATTTTTTTTCTTCTTGGTCCATGATATTTGAAGAACTTTGATGTAGCATTCAAGCTCAAATACCCCAAATTTCTTCCTAAGTAATTGCAAGATAGTCTTTATTGATCCACTTTGGATATATATGAATATAAACAGTACAAAGTAACGAAACAAATATAATAATTTGTATATCAAGACCATGAATGTAATTTCTTTCAGTCTTCTGTCAGATTTATGCATTTTTCTACAATAAATTTATTACCATAAGATAACTTTGTACAAAATTGGGTGGAAAATAAAATGAAGATTTTCATTGAAGGTAAATTTAGAAAACTTGGACTGGATGTACACAAAATGTATCTTTATTCTGGCATTATGGAATCAGAAAGCTGAGGGTTTTGGGAGGTTTGGGGAGAGAGAGATAGAAACGGGTTGCCATAGGTAATGACAATGTTAGCAATTGAAATCAAGTATTCCAAGTAAAAGACAAATATAAACTGTTTCCAAGCTATTTGGCATATAAGCAGTATGTTGCTAGGTCCATACTTTTTACCCAATTGACTCTAGATTGGTGATGCAGTCCATATCATGCTGGCTCATTTTAATCTGCCAAAGAATATTCTGGAACCCAGTGAATGAGACTGGATGGATCTTAGAATCACATAATGAAATAGGTAATGGATCCTTTTATTTATTCCATGAGACATAATTGGTATGTGGTGCTAGCCCCATATTTCTATACAGCAATTGACACTGATTGGGCAATGTGTTCAGCAATTGACACTGATTGGGTGATGTGTACAGCAATTGACACTGATTGGGCTATGTGTTCAGCAATTGACACTGATTGGGTGATGTGTTCAGCAATTGACACTGATTGGGCAATGTGTTCAGCAATTGACACTGATTGGGTGATGTGTTCAGCAATTGACACTGATTGGGTGATGTGTTCAGCAATTGACACTGATTGGGCGATGTGTTCAGCAATTGACACTGATTGGGCGATGTGTTCAGCAATTGACACTGATTGGGCGATGTGTTCAGCAATTGACACTGATTGGGCGATGTGTTCAGCAATTGACACTGATTGGGCGATGTGTTCAGCAATTGACACTGATTGGGCGATGTGTTCAGCAATTGACACTGATTGGGCGATGTGTTCAGCAATTGACACTGATTGGGCGATGTGTTCAGCAATTGACACTGATTGGGCGATGTGTTCAGCAATTGACACTGATTGGGTGATGTGTTCAGCAATTGACACTGATTGGGTGATGTGTTCAGCAATTGACACTGATTGGGCGATGTGTTCAGCAATTGACACTGATTGGGTGATGTGTTCAGCAATTGACACTGATTGGGCGATGTGTTCAGCAATTGACACTGATTGGGCGATGTGTTTCAGCAATTGACACTGATTGGGCGATTGTGTTCAGCAATTGACACTGATTGGGCGATGTGTTCAGCAATTGACACTGATTGGGCAATGTGTTCAGCAATTGACACTGATTGGGCGATGTGTTCAGCAATTGACACTGATTGGGCGATGTGTTCAGCAATTGACACTGATTGGGCGATGTGTTCAGCAATTGACACTGATTGGGTGATGTGTTCAGCAATTGACACTGATTGGGTGATGTGTTCAGCAATTGACACTGATTGGGTGATGTGTTCAGCAATTGACACTGATTGGGCGATGTGTTCAGCAATTGACACTGATTGGGTGATGTGTTAGCAATTGACACTGATTGGGCGATGTGTTCAGCAATTGACACTGATTGGGTGATGTGTTCAGCAATTGACACTGATTGGGCGATGTGTTCAGCAATTGACACTGATGGGTGATGTGTTCAGCAATTGACACTGATTGGGTGATGTGTTCAGCAATTGACACTGATTGGGCGATGTGTTCAGCAATTGACACTGATTGGGCGATGTGTTCAGCAATTGACACTGATTGGGCGATGTGTTCAGCAATTGACACTGATTGGGTGATGTGTTCAGCAATTGACACTGATTTGGGCGATGTGTTCAGCAATTGACACTGATTGGGCGATGTGTTCAGCAATTGACACTGATTGGGCGATGTGTTCAGCAATTGACACTGATTGGGCGATGTGTTCAGCAATTGACACTGATTGGGTGATGTGTTCAGCAATTGACACTGATTGGGTGATGTGTTCAGCAATTGACACTGATTGGGTGATGTGTTCAGCAATTGACACTGATTGGGCGATGTGTTCAGCAATTGACACTGATTGGGCGATGTGTTCAGCAATTGACACTGATTGGGTGATGTGTTCAGCAATTGACACTGATTGGGTGATGTGTTCAGCAATTGACACTGATTGGGCGATGTGTTCAGCAATTGACACTGATTGGGTGATGTGTTCAGCAATTGACACTGATTGGGCGATGTGTTCAGCAATTGACACTGATTGGGCGATGTGTTCAGCAATTGACACTGATTGGGCGATGTGTTCAGCAATTGACACTGATTGGGCGATGTGTTCAGCAATTGACACTGATTGGGCAATGTGTTTCAGCAATTGACACTGATTGGGCGATGGTGTTCAGCAATTGACACTGATTGGGCGATGTGTTCAGCAATTGACACTGATTGGGCGATGTGTTCAGCAATTGACACTGATTGGGTGATGTGTTCAGCAATTGACACTGATTGGGTGATGTGTTCAGCAATTGACACTGATTGGGTGATGTGTTCAGCAATTGACACTGATTGGGCGATGTGTTCAGCAATTGACACTGATTGGGTGATGTGTTAGCAATTGACACTGATTGGGCGATGTGTTCAGCAATTGACACTGATTGGGTGATGTGTTCAGCAATTGACACTGATTGGGCGATGTGTTCAGCAATTGACACTGATTGGGTGATGTGTTCAGCAATTGACACTGATTGGGTGATGTGTTCAGCAATTGACACTGATTGGGCGATGTGTTCAGCAATTGACACTGATTGGGCGATGTGTTCAGCAATTGACACTGATTGGGCGATGTGTTCAGCAATTGACACTGATTGGGTGATGTGTTCAGCAATTGACACTGATTGGCGATGTGTTCAGCAATTGACACTGATTGGGCGATGTGTTCAGCAATTGACACTGATTGGGCGATGTGTTCAGCAATTGACACTGATTGGGCGATGTGTTCAGCAATTGACACTGATTGGGTGATGTGTTCAGCAATTGACACTGATTGGGTGATGTGTTCAGCAATTGACACTGATTGGGTGATGTGTTCAGCAATTGACACTGATTGGGTGATGTGTTCAGCAATTGACACTGATTGGGCGATGTGTTCAGCAATTGACACTGATTGGGCGATGTGTTCAGCAATTGACACTGATTGGGTGATGTGTTCAGCAATTGACACTGATTGGGCGATGTGTTCAGCAATTGACACTGATTGGGCGATGTGTTCAGCAATTTACACTGATTGGGCGATGTGTTCAGCAATTGACACTGATTGGGCGATGTGTTCAGCAATTGACACTGATTGGGCGATGTGTTCAGCAATTGACACTGATTGGGTGATGTGTTCAGCAATTGACACTGATTGGGTGATGTGTTCAGCAAATTGACACTGATTGGGTGATGTGTTCAGCAATTGACACTGATTGGGCGATGTGTTCAGCAATTGACACTGATTGGGCGATGTGTTCAGCAATTGACACTAATTGGGCGATGTGTTCAGCAATTGACACTGATTGGGCGATGTGTTCAGCAATTGACACTGATTGGGTGATGTGTTCAGCAATTGACACTGATTGGGTGATGTGTTCAGCAATTGACACTGATTGGGTGATGTGTTCAGCATTTTTATTTTTCCAGACAAAATGTTTATTTTTTTTTTTTTTAATTCATGAGAATTCATCAATGTTTGTTACCTTCAAATTTTATGTTACGATTCCTTGTTAATATGCTGTCATTAATTTGTGTACTTTATTTTATCCTTTATTTGTCTCTTCTTCCCATTTTTACATTGTTTAGACTAGAACCTTGTCTTTGAAATACTACTCCTGTTGATAAAAGTCCCTACAATTGTGTTTTTGTTTATTTTCACATTGTATCTCATATGTACAACATCAGAATCTTTGGGAATTTACGAGGAATATGGGCTTTCGATTACATATAATAACACTCATAAAAATGCTCAAACTCAAGGCCTGTGGGCCACATCAGGCATGGCTTACAGTCATATCAGGCTCGCGAGGTCTCAACCGACGTACAAATATATTCGGCCCGAGAGAGAACTTAGCTTACTTCGCGCCGAGTTCGCACAGTGCTTTAGTGACTTTGAAGCACAGAAAAGTAATTTCAAGCTGTTTCATAATCCATTTGTCATAGATGTGGAAACTGCACCTGTAAATTTGCAGATGGAATTAATAGAGCTGCAGTGTAATTGGACACTAAAGGCAATGTACGACACTGTGGGGCCTGCACAGTTCACTTGTTTCATTCCTGAAGAGATGCCCCGGCTTCGTCTACATGTGGCTCGAACCTTGAGCATGTATGGTAGCACAAATCTGTGTGAGCAGCTGTTTTCTGTGATGAAGAGGAACAAATCATAACACAGGAGTCTTCTTACTCATGAACAGTTGCAGTCCATCATGAGAATCTCGATGACACAGAACATTACTCCTAACATAAACAAACTTGTAGCCAAGAAAAGATGCCAAACATAGTGCTCTGACAAATTGACATAAGAGTGAAAATGTGTATACCAATGATGTTTTATTATTAAAACTTATTTCTGTTTTAATTTATATTAATGTTTAAAAAAGGTTTAATTTTCGGCTTATTGAATGTTTATCCTGTTCGTCTCGCAACCTTACATGTGATTTGAGTTTTGGCCCGCTGAGTGATTGAGTTTGACACCCCTGATCTAGACAAACAAGCAGCGGTTACAATAGATGGCTAGACATCAGATTGACTTCAAGCAAGGAGTCCGTCAGGGCTGTGTTCTGTCCCCCTATTTGTTTAACCTCTACGCCAAAAATATAATGAGAAATGTCAGAGAATTGGTATGCAGATGATACAGTATTGCTATCCACAACAGAGTATGATATAGAAATTCTAATAATCTCAATCCAATTGAATAGTGAAAATCACAACTTGTCTTAACATAGCAAAAACAAAGATAATGCATACAGATAAAACTACTATGGAGAAAGAAATATATGTTAATGAGGAAAAATTAGAGATTGTGGACAATTTTGAATATCTTGGGTCATTGATTACCAACAATGGTGACACAATGAAAGAAGTTAAAAGGTGAATAGCTATTGCATCTTCAAAGACTAAAACTGAATAAATTGTGGAGAGGGACAGATAGAACTACAAAATTCAGATTTGCATCTTTCCCATTTCAACATACGCCTGTGAGACCTGGACACTTACTAAACAAGCTGAACAGCACATTCATGCCTTTGAATATAATTTATAGACGAGTTCTAAGAGTATCTTGGATAAAGAAAAGAACAAATGCATCCATACTTCAAGAGCTGAATATTGAAGAAGATTGACTATTAAAGATGATAAAACAGAAAATTGAAATATTTTGGTCACTTGAAATGTTACGAATGTTTGGAGAGAACAATAATGGAGGGGTATATGCCTGGGAAGAGAGGAAGAGGAAGGTCAAAGAGAAGATGGGTGCTGGATGTGGCGGAAGATCTCCAGATGGGTGTATTGGATGTGAGACATTCTGCTTATGATCAAGTGGTTTTCCAGAAGATTGTTATGGGAGCTAGGTTCTGCAAAGGACATGCTTGCTAGAAAGCGACTTGCGTGAAATAATGAAAGATCAACAAACAATGGTCAAAGGTCCAGGGCTGCAGCAATCCAGCAGAATACAGAACCATAATGCCAACATTGATGAATGACTCGAAGGCCGGTGTTCAACATTTTAAGGCACTATTTATTTGCCTGATTCGAGTTTGTTGCATATTCAATAACATCAGTGACAATTTACAATTCGTTGATACCGTGCCTGTTATGGCCAGGCGGGACGGTATAAAAATATTAATTATGAACAATATATAGTTGAATACTTGCAACGACCCTGTCACAGTCCTTCTGTCCTTCATCAATTTGCCTATGAGTCACCTTGCTCTGACTTTCTAAGTCTCATTCTGATCTGGGCACATCTGTCCATGATTTTCGGGCTGATATCCATCATGCATTAATATTCTCGTGCTCCTTTCCAATAGTTGTTGGCCATCATAATAGTGTCCTGCCAGTATATAATATATCTCGTTCCAGAGAATCGAATCATGCTGCCTCGCTCGTCAAGCTCTAAGATCTGACTGTTTGTTGTTGTTGACAATTTTTCTGACGTTTTCTCCTTTTTACGTCAGCCTCCTAGTTTCTCATAAGATTTGGTTCGCAATTTTCTCACTAACTCTATTTTGCGTCATTTCATCTGCGCTGCTACTTGGCAATGCTACTGAATGAATGAGTGTTAGAAAACACCACACAAAGCACAAACTCCATGAGAGCTCCAGCAACGACTCCCAGGAGTCTCCTGAAAAATGCACTGTGAACCAAAAAGGCAAACCAGTCAATTCAGCAATAGCCGCCCACCATCGTTCCGAATATGCAGTTCACGCTACAAACAACCGCGGACAGATGTAAAAGTATTCCACAGTGTCACAGTGTCGTGCCACGCACTCACTCAGTAGCAGAGCGACGGAACCATTAATGAATGAATGATCTCATTTACTCCTATATGTTTTATTTCTACTTCTTCTTCTCCACCACCACCTCCTCCTCCTTTCTCTTCCTCCTCCTCATCTTCAATTCATATTTTAACATTACCCCAGTCCTAAAGTTTATCACTTGACTTTTCAGTGCTAACTGTGTATGTTCCATAGTTGAATAAGCCTAACAGATTATTAAGCCAAGGTATAACGTTGAAGAATTTCATTCTTCAACTACTGGGCTGCAGTGATCCACTAATTTAAGTGTTTCACATTGTTGCTGTGTCTGGTTAGAAAGATAACGCCAATGGATTTCTGCAGAGTACTAAACATAATTCTGGCTTCACGAAGAATGGGTTAAGAATGCAATTCAAAATTTTGCATGCCACGTTCAAAACACTGCAGTGGGAGATTTGGAAGCAGGCCACCTTGTGTTGGTTTCCATACAATGGTATGAGTGTCGGTTGTTCAGGAAGCAATGGCAAACTACTGAACTTAAATTTGTCAAGAAATCACAAACAGCCAAACAATTATGGGATTGACTGCCATGTCCAGTAAAGAATACTAACACAAAGCACAAAGTGTTGCCTGTAAAGGATATGGAACCAACTTTTTATCTAGATATACGTAAATAAATTTCTTATTGCTTCCCAGTTGTCACAATCTCCAGATCCTCTTGCTGATAACATGACCAAATAATAATGACCGTCTCTTGTAGTTCTTAGGGTTAACGCCAAAAAGTATTTCAGTCTTTCGCCAGTTTTTCTGCCTCATGCATTTTCTTACCCCAGTCTGATTATATGTCCGTCTGGCCTTTCCTCAGAGTTTTGAGTGTCGGCCAGGTCCTTTGGTCACTAACCTGTGACACCATTCTCTTCAAGCCATGATAATCTACACGATCTTCTGCACTATACTCATGATTTCAAAAGGCCGCGACCACGTCTGCCTTATACTGCCCCAATACCCCACCAAGGGGTGCAGACCCAGCCAGTCTGCATGGCTGCCTTTTCCCCACCACACCAGTATGAACTGGAGGAAAAATACAATCAATGCTCTCTATTTTTGATTGTTGAATGGAAGCCTGCCACTCTGCCCAAAGCATGCCTGGCTTCACCTTTCTCATCATCCAGACTTCTACTGGTAGCATTAGTATTGGGACTCTTTGCTGGCTGTTGCAGATGAGGATGGAGCACATATGGGAATATCCTGAGTGATGTTCATCAGTTCTAGACTAAACTCAACTTAGCTCATACCCAGTTGTCTTCCATGTCCTGTGTCCACCTTTATGCTGCTCAAATCTGCTTCTCCTTGCAGAAACTATGTATTTCATCACTGTTATTTCCAAACCACAGCAACCTTTGATATACATAAACCTTTCTCAATTTTCTTCCATGTCCTGTGTCCACCTTTATGCTGGTCAAATCTCCTTGCAGAAACTATGTATTTCTTCACTGTTATTTCCAAACCACAACAACCTTTGATATACATAAACCTTTCAATTTCTGAGACTTGATGCTGTTCATCAACCAGTTTTCTTGATGTTCACACATTGTAGAAAGCAAGTATTTTTCTTCTTCTTGGTTAACAGCATTCCTTGTAACTTATTTTTCTCAGGCGTTACACATACGAGGGGGAGTCAATAATTAAGTCACAAATGGCTGTAGAAAAATTAGTAAATATGATAACAACTTGAAACCAGTTTATTTTTATACATACATTGTCCCTTTATTTCTCAACATAATTTCCACCAACATTGGTGCACTTATCTCATCATTTTATCAGTCCTTCCAAACCAGCTGCATAGAACTGCATGCTCTGTTTTCTAAACCATGTTTTCTCTTCAAATTCAACTTCGGTGTCATTCGCGAAATGTCTCCCGCCAAGGTGGGTTTTAAGTGGATCAAAAAGGTGGAAATCGCTAGGGGCTAAGTCGGGCCTGTAAGGTGAATGTTCCATAAATTCCCACCTTAGTTCATTAATTTTCTCCTGAGTTAATCAAACCGTATGTGGTCTGGCATTGTCATGAAGAAGCTGCAGTCCTGGACGTTTTCTTCGAATTGCATCATGAAGCATAGATATAACTTCACAGTATGATTCAGAATTCACACCGTCACATTTCTTCTTGAAATTGGTTAAAATCACTCCTTGACAATCCCAGAACACTGTCAGCATAACCTTCCCTGCTGATAGCGTAACCTTGAATTTTTGGACACAAAGCGAAGAAGGATGTTTCCATTGCACTGAAGCACGCTTTGATTCGGGCTGGTAGTGATGCACCCATGATTCGTCCCCAGTAACAATCCATGTTCAGCATGTCTTCTCTTTCACCTTCGTATCGACAGAGATGATGCAAGGACAGGTCAGATTGGTTCATTCTGTGTTCCTCTTTCAGTTGTCTGGGTACCCATCTTGAGCACACTTTCTTAAATTTCAATCGATCATACATTATGCTGTATGCTGAACCATGTGAGCACCCTATTGCAGATGCCACAGAGTCTATCGTTACTCACCTGCCACCTCTAATCATCTCCTCCACCCGCTGCACGGATGCTTCTGTTGCAATCTCAACAGAATGACCAGATCAGGATTTCATCAACAATTTTACAGTGTCCTTGAGTAAATTTGTCTACCCAGCTATGTACTGCTTTATGGGACAAACATTTGTCAGCATAAACAGGAAGCATTTCCTTATGAATTTCCTTTGCAGGCAGTCCTTTTGCCCACAAAAAAAAAACGCACAACAGCATGTTGCTCTTTGGTTGTACACTCTGTAAGTACACTCGCTATTTTGTTTATGCACTGTGCATGCGCATGAGACACCTAGCGCCACCTGATGAAGGAGAATATAAAGTTTGATGTTGCTGTCACCTAGAAAACACCAACTACATTTACCTGCCATCCCAGCGAACTGTGTGACTTACTTATTGACTCACCCTCGCACTTAACTGTTTTTATTTCCTATTGTTATATCCTGCTGCATAGTTCTTCATTACCCTTACCACATTCAACAAAAGAGAAGTTATAATTAGGACCCATCCCAGCCTCAGATAAATAATCCTGCGACTGATTCAGCCACAATTAGGATATTAATCATAAAGGGATTATCATCCATGGGAATCATTATCCAGTGCCTTGCCGACAGGCATGAGCGATCAGGCTTCTCCACAAATTGCAATCTCCGACAGCATGGATCAATTCAGGTGTTGACTCCTATTCCATGCCAAGACCCAAGACTGTCAAGAATTTTCTCATGCTGTCTTCTTCAATCTCTCTCTCCACGAATATTTCCGGTTGTGACAACATGTTCCAGTGTTTGTCTACTCATAATATGGCCAACAAATGATGACTGATTCTTTCTGATGTTTGCTGATCAGTTGTCTTTATTTTGTTTTCAAATGTCCTGATTGCTCATTTGGATGTCCAATTAATATTCAGCATTCTTCTATAAAACCACATTTCCAAGGTTTTTAGTGATTTTTTTTTCCCACCTGTTTACTAATTGTCCAGGATTTACACACATAGCAATTTGTGTAATTATCGATTTGGTTAAAAGGGTTTTGCTGCTGCCGAGCTGGGAGATGTTTGAAATATTTGAACGTACTAAACAAAATTACACCATAGACTGAATATATCTATCTTTCCTTCAGACAGCAGGACATATCTATAATTGTTGTCAATTGTTACAGCTACGGCCCACCCCTCCACACCTGACCTCTGCTGCTGCTGAAAGCCTCTTGGCCACAGCGTGCGAGAACGAAAGTCAGAACGCCAAGCGCATGCGCCTTGGATTAGAGCCCCTGTCGGTGAGTTGATCATTGTCATTTGTCACCTTCGGAATCGGTTTCTTAGTTCGCTCAATGTAATAAAACAAAACACTAACGGGGATTCCCAAGTGGTTATCAGAAACTGACGTGATTGAAAGGATTAGAGCACTCGCTCGTAAACTTCCTTTGTGCTGATGGCAAGGCAGGGGATTCAATCCTTTCACAGCATTAAGTTGGACTTAATTATTGACTTCTCATTCAGAAGCAATGGCAAACTACTGAACATAAAATTGCCAAGAAAATCAACACGGGGTTTATCGTAAAGTCCTGCAAAGGACATACACATTTTAATTATGGTAACTTCCATATAAATGATGCCCCTTCATATTGTACTAAGCCATTACACAATGAGGTGGGGTCAATAGTTCTCTTCCTCATTGCTATTATGTCCTAGAAAAATCACTAGTGTTCACTTTGCTTGGCTGGTCTGAGATTGGGTCACTTTGAGATGACATGACTTTGCTACCAACAGAATTATTTGTCTTCCCACTTACCTCCAACTTATCATCTTACTTAATGTCATATTCACTACTTCCATCCAAATTGTCATCTTACATAATGTCATATTCACTACTCCCCTCCAATATATCATCTTACTTAATGTCATACTTGCTACTTCCCTCCAATATATCATCTTATTTAATGTCATATTCACTACTTCTGTCCAATATATCATCTTACTTAATGTCATACTTGCTACTTCCCTCCAATATATCATCTTATTTAATGTTATATTCACTACTTCTGTCCAATATATCATCTTACTTAATGTCATACTTACTACTTCCCTCCAATATATCATCTTATTTAATGTTATATTCACTACTTCTGTCCAATATATCATCTTACTTAATGTCATACTTACTACTTCCCTCCAATATATCATCTTACTAAATGTCATATTCACTACTCCCTCCAATATATCATCTTACTTAATGTCATACTTGCTACTTCCCTCCAATATATCATCTTATTTAATGTCATATTCACTACTTCTGTCCAATATATCATCTTACTTAATGTCATACTTGCTACTTCCCTCCAATATATCATCTTACTAAATGTCATATTCACTACTTCTGTCCAATATATCATCTTACTTAATGTCATACTTGCTACTTCCCTCCAATATATCATCTTATTTAATGTCATATTCACTACTTCTGTCCAATATATCATCTTACTAAATGTCATATTCACTACTTCCCTCCAATATATCATCTTATGTAATGTCATATTCACTACTCCCCTCCAATATATCATCTTACTTAATGTCATACTTAGCTACTTCCCTCCAATATATCATCTTATTTAATGTTATATTCACTACTTCTGTCCAATATATACATCTTACTTAATGTCATACTTACTACTTCCCTCCAATATATCATCTTACATTAATGTTCATATTCACTACTCCCTGTCCAATATATCATCTTACTTAATGTCATACTTACTACTTCCCTCCAATATATCATCTTACATTAATGTTATATTCACTACTCCCTCCAATATATCATCTTACTTAATGTCATACTTACTACTTCCCTCCAATATATCATCTTACATTAATGTTCATATTCACTACTTCCTCCAATATATCATCTTACTTAATGTCCTACTTCTAACTTCCCTCCAATATATCATCTTACATTAATGTTCATATTCACTACTCCCTGTCCAATATATCATCTTACTTAATGGCATACTTAATACTTCCCTCACAAATATAATCTTATTTAATGTATATCACTACGTTCTGTCAAATAATATCATTTCCTTAATGTCATACTTACTACTTCACTCCAATATATCATCCTACGAAATGTCATATTCACTACTTCGGTACAATATATCATCTACTTAATGTCATACTTGCTACTTCCCTCCAATATATCATCTTATTAATGTTAAGATCAATACTCCCGTCCAATATATCATCGACTATAATGTGTTTTGTTTTTTTTTTTTTTTTTTAATCATACGTGCTACTTCCCTCCAATATATCATACTTACTAAATGTCATATTCACTACGTCTGTCCAATATACATCTTACTTAATGTCATACTCGCTACTTCCCTCCAATCTATCATTTACTAAAATTCATATCACTACTTCTGTCCAATATTATATCTTATTAATGTCATACTTGCTAACTTCCCTCCATATATCATCTTATTTAATGTTATATTCACTACTTCTGTCCAATATATCATCTTACTTAATGTCATACTTACTACTTCCCTCCAATATATCATCTTACTAAATGTCATATTCACTACTTCTGTCCAATATATCATCTTACTTAATGTCATACTTGCTACTTCCCTCCAATATATCATCTTACTAAATGTCATATTCACTACTTCTGTCCAATATATCATCTTACTTAATGTCATACTTGCTACTTCCCTCCAATATATCATCTTATTTAATGTTATATTCACTACTTCTGTCCAATATATCATCTTACTTAATGTCATACTTACTACTTCCCTCCAATATATCATCTTACTAAATGTCATATTCACTACTTCTGTCCAATATATCATCTTACTTAATGTCATACTTACTACTTCCCTCCAATATATCATCTTATTTAATGTCATATTCACTACTTCTCTCCAATATATCATCTTACTTAATATCATATTCACTACTTCCATCCAAATTGTCATCTTACTTAATGTCATATTCATTACACCCCTCCAACTTATTATCTTATTTAATGTCATATTCAGTACTCCCCTCCAGTTTCATAGTTAAATACCAAGCACCAAGTACATACTTTCTTATCAATGTCTGTTAGTTGATGAAGCCAACAGAATCATGTAGATCATAACTATGCATGTCTAGATAGTACATACAATAAAAGTACAGGTACTTTCTTAAACTTACTTTAACTCCTGCCTTCTTTTACCTTAGAGGTCCCCCTCACAACACTGGGCTGGGATCTGTTGCCAATAAAATACTTGAACCCTAGGTTGGAAACATTTCCAATTGAGGCATAATATCAGCTAGTCTATATGAACTCTGCTGTGCTGTGCTTTACTGTGCTGTACTGTACTGTGCTGTATTGTGATGCACTGTGCTGTACTGTGCTGTACTGTGATGCACTGTGCTATGCTGTACAGTGCTGTACTGTGGTGCACTGTACTGTACTATACTGTACTGTGATGCACTGTACTGTACTGTACTATACTGTGTGATGCACTGTACTGTGCTGTACTGTGATGCACTTTACTGTGATACGTATATATGTCAGAATTAGTATTCATAATAGAGGAACGTGCACAAATGAATGGTTCCATTAACATTATTATATAAATAGGCCCTATAATATAGCGAATGAGTTTCAGGGTAAAGTCAATGGGAGAGAAATAGAGAAATCAGAATCTAGTGAAGTCGCTGTGTTATTTCTCGTTACCTCCCGGCAGAGCACAATGAAATGTGCAGTAATTCCCAGGAAAGATATGTCATTACATAAGACTGAAATGTAATCTGATGTGTTGTGTGATTGAGTGGCGGGGCATGTCTATAGATGTCTGGGGGTCTCAAATGTAGTAGTACTTCAATAGTTGTGTCCGCTGGGCTCTAGGGATGTGGCTACTAGATGCGCTAATAGAGGGCTATATAAAAGAAGTACAACTGTATTGATATTAGGGGGTTATTGTGTGTGTGTGGAGGGAGAGGGGTGGAGAGGAATAGGAGAGCTGGGATCTGGGTGATGAGATGAGAGAGAGAGAGGGGGGGGAGAGGAGAGAGAGAGAGAGAGAGAGAGAGAGAGAGAGAGAGAGAGAGAGAGAATAGAGATGGATAAAATATGAGGAGAAAGAGTGGAGAAACAAGAGAGTGAGACTTAAGTTGAGATGAAGATCGAGTGAGACGAGGAAAGGGAATGAGGGGGTAAGTTATGGAGAGGAGAGAGAGGCTCAGAGGGAATGATACGCGGAGGAGTATAAAGCGGAAAAGGGAAGAAAAGAGAGATGAAGAGGAGAGAGGAGGAGACAGAAAGTAGTGATAAGGGTGGAGAAAGAGGGGAGGAGAGAGAGAAGAGGGATACAGAAACAGTAGAGGGGAGAGAGGGGGAAGGAGGAGAAAAGTAAGAGGAGTAAATGAGATTGAGAGAAAGTGAGCTAGAAAGAGGAGGGATGCGCGTATAATGCAAAGGTGTGACTGTGTTTGCTTATATGGAAAACCTAACTATGATGGAGCAGAACTGGAAGCTGGGATGGTGGATTCAGAGAGAAATAACAACACAAGATGCTGATGGCAGCATAACTTAAGCACCAAATACATTCGGTGGACAGAAATTGGAGTTTAGCGGCAGTCGTGTGTTACACGTGGAAAGAGAAAGGCGTATACTGTCTTGGAAATCTTTCAATGGGTCGAAGAGACATACAGATATCCGACCCTGGCTCGAGAAGATCGGGTGGCAACCAGAATGTGGATCTTTTAAAATCAGGAAGCAGGGGATGTTGTTCCTCCCCTCACTCACCTGGTCATTGGATAATGTATCGAACTGTTTGGCCTTATCGGGTGGGAAAGAACAACTAGAAGGGTCGGTGTGCACGTTGAATATGCCGTAGAAGGTAGAAGTTGGAACCTATCTGAGCAAGGTGAACAGAATTAGAGGCAACGATGAATAGCAGTAGTAGGCCTCTTTCAGTCCTGAAGGACTATAGAGTTGTGGCGCTGGGTAGGTACCTGACAGCATCGCTGGGGACTGTACAGTCTAATACGAGAGTGACAGTCTCTGTCACAGTTTCCGCATCTGTAAGACGAGGCAGGTCCCGCAGTAACTGCATTGTATGCCTGTTCCGCCTATTCTCTGTTTGGTGGGTCAGATTGCGCTCAAAGAGCACTAGTCCGTTTCGTATATCTCTTCTCCAGGAGCATCTGTCTGTTGCAACTCTTTCCCCACGTGCTTGGATCTATGCCAAGGGTTTTCATATCTTGTTTACACATATCCCTATAACGCAATTGGGGTCTTCTGGTTGGCCTCTTTCCTGTGGATAGTTCTGTGTATAGTAGATCTTTGGGAGTACGTTCATCCTCCATTCGAGATACGTGGCCCAACCACCAGAGGCGTCTCTGCTTGAGGAGGGAGTGCACTGCGGTAATAACCGCTCTTTCAAGACAAAGACGAATAATATGTGGTGAATATGAAGGGAGCAGCAGGAGATGCAAAAGATAGGAGAGGTGGGGTGAGACTGTTAAATGTGTGCACGTTAAATACGCCGTGGTAGGTGGAAGTCGACACCTGGCAGCACGCGGAGACCAGAGTTGGAGACAAAGATTCATGTGTGGAGAATATGAAGGAAACCTATGCTCGGGGGAGGGGGGGGGGGGGGGGGTTAAAGGGCAGCAGAAGAAAGAGAACGCAGAAAACTGAAAAAAGCAGACTGAATATGTAATATAAAAAGTTAGTTGCTTATCCTTTACAGTATGTGACAGTCAAAATTTTTTGGTTTGTGATTTCTCGGCAAGTTTACGCTCAGTAGTGTGCCATTGCTTTCTGAACGAACGGGACTCATATCAGTGCTTGAAAACCATCGCAATGCGGGTTTCGCCAAATCGCCCGCAGCTGTGTTTCGAACGTAATCTGCCGGATTACGAATTGCTTCGTAATCCTGTCGGCACAGAACTGGCACACACCGAAAACACAAGGAATAGACAATTATACTGTATGCGGGGGGGGGGGGGGGGGGAATATCAGCAGAAAGATGTGTGTAAGCCGGACATGAATGATACAGGCATTGATAATGCACATTGGGAGCAAGTCGCCGCTGAACGTGTTGCATGGAGTGCAAATATCAGAAATGGAATAAATACCAAGGAGAACATTATTGCAGATAAGTCACACATCGAGCGTGTGAGACGTAAGATGGTGCATGTTGGTGTAAATGACCATGTGTTCACATGCATCCACTGTGAACGAACATTTACAGCGCGAATTGGGTCTACGAGTCACATTCGCGACCGCCATGGGTTGTAGTTATTATACCTTTTTTAAGCACAATTGATTGATTGATTGATTTAGGAATCGACATCACAGCATTCGGGGCATTCCCATAAGTGCTCCGTCCCCATCCTCAGCAGCCAGCGAAGAGTTCCAACACTAATAGTACCAGTAGCAATCTGATTATATATAAGTCCGTCTCGCCTTTTCCTTGAGCGTTGAGCGTCGGCCAGATCCCTTCGTCACTCCTCGTTGTCTCATTCCTGCCAGACCATGATAATCCATTTGCTCCTCCGAGGTGTGCACGTGCTCCTACAAGGCCGCAACCACGTCTGCCTTGTTTTAAGCACAATTTAACAAACTATCGTCTGTCAGGACGGCAAGGTGCCAATATAATTAGCAGAAAGGGTAGATTATAATAATTAGCCTTCCGTTAGAAAATACAAGGCAAGACAGGCAGGCAACGGGAGACAGAGATAAACGACGTTGAAAGCTAAACAACTGGGCGATGAATAAATAATAATATGCAAGTCATCAACTTCATTAGAATATTTGATGGTAGAGAGGACTGAGGAGTTTGATTGTCGATTTATTTGGTTGTTTCGGGATGTGAGGTTTGAAGATTGAACCCATTACTGGCAACGCTGAATGTATTCGGGCACGAACTTTGGGCCTTGTTCACGTCAGATTGGAAGCACTAGACTCGAGTTTTGCTCTCGTTTGAGCTCGCCAGTAGTGCATATCCCCGACTGGACCCGGGACCTAACTCCGCATCACTGGCGTGTGAGACGGGTGTGCAACCACTAACCACGCGGCTCACGCTGGACGCAACCAAATTATCATACTAGAATATCACAACGTCACCAATTGTAGGCTTTAGCTCAAAGTTTGGCCGATCGCCGCGACCGGCATCTGTCAGTCAATGTATCAGGACTTCTCGATCTGGTTAGATTATCAATGTCAGCTGATCAGACCAGGCGTCGGAAAAGAAATGGCGGCGTTGTACTCCCGTGGATGCTGATGAATGTTGGCATTCTCCAGTGTGTATGGGTGTATGTGTGTTTGTTTGTTTTTTTTCCACTTGATATACAAGCTGTATTTATCTACAACAAGAAATGTAACAGCCGTACCCACCACGATGAATGTAAAAGTCGTATCCACCCATGAAGGTGAATATAAAAGTCGTCCCTACCTTGGTGAAAGTAACAATCGTACCCGTCACAAGGAGTATACAAGTCGTACATGTCGCATGGTAATGTAACAGCCGCACCCACCACGCGGAATGTAAAAGCCGTACCCGTCACAGTGGCATGTAACAACCATGAGCATTCTGAGTAGAACCCAGTCAATGACATATCTTGGCGTGAGGCTTGATCGTAGCCTGTCCTTCAGAGATCATGTCGATTATGTCATAACGAAGGCTCGAAAAGGTTTGGCGGCAATGAGAGTCATGGCGACTGCCAATATCGAGCAAAGACTGCTATTACTTCTGTTCCAAGGACTTGTGCTTTCACGCATCGAGTATGCCCTGGCCATCCTCACTGTCAGCCCTACACAGATTGGAAGACTTGAAAAGGTACAAAACGAAGCCATGCGCATCATTTTGGGCTGCACGAGAGACACCAGCTGTGTAGCAATGAGATACCTCCTTGACTTCCCGACAATGGAACACAGGATCAAGATCTGGAGAGCTCGTGCATACTTAAAAATAAGTGCAGATGAGCAGCACCCTCTGCATGACGCTGTATTCAGAGAAAAGGGTGACAGGCTAAAGAGGGGCAAATCATGGATGGGTCGGGCGGAAGATGTCGTCGGACAGGTCTGCAGTCTTACCAGTATCAACCCCGGCAAGGAATGGGTGCCGGTGCCTCCAGCTTTTAAGTGTACCTTCTCCTGCATTATCACACTCGACAGACGGTGCAGAGAGCAGAACCCTGCCGCTGTCAATGCAGAGGTTAACGCGCTCATCTATGATCACTCAGATAGCCCCGAAGTGCTCATCTATACAGATGGATCTGTTGTAAAGCAGCAGAGAAGTGCGTGGGCATTTACAGCCCGTTCAGCGGGCCGAACCGTTCAAGAATCCGGTGGTGCCCACTCTATGACCACGAGCAGCATGACGATGGAGGTGATGGCAGTTACACAGGCTTTCATATGGCTGGAATCACAGCATTATACCAACGTGTGTGTACTAAGTGATTCAATGAGCATGATTCAGAAGGTCGAAGCTGGATCTGTACGTAGACAGTGGACTGAGTCGCTGCGGAAGTCTGTTGTCCGCAAAGTCACCTTCATCTTCGTCCCGGGACATGCGGGAGTCGAGGGAAATGAACGAGCTGATAAATTGGCTGGCTCTGCACCCCCTGTAGATGGCCAGCCCATGGATCGTGCCGATGTTATTAACGTCCTTAAAGATATGGCGAGAACAGAGGACTTTGATGTTAGTGAATCCACATCGCTGTCCAGGATGAAAGACTTGGGAGTAAGAATTCGGCACGGCCAGATGCGAGAGGTACATCGGGAAAACAAGGCGCCTCGTCAACCAACACAGAACTGGCACTATTAGCCACCGGACGCTGATGCATATGCTGGGGGGAGGATCTGAGCACCTAAGGACATGTCCGGAGTGCAACGAAGATACTCCAACTGATAACTAACTAACTAACCATATGTCACACGGCGCATCTAAAAGCCCAATAGCGTTAGTCCCCGGGGACTATTTAATCTATCGTGCACCGATATTTCATCGTGGCGGGAACCAGCAGAAATTGACTGATGTTGTGCGCTAGGCGAGCACCGGTTATTTGGCTGAATCATTTTCTCTTCCAATAGGTTTCACACATCGTTAAAGGATTATCAATATCAATTATTTTAACGCCAGCATATTGCCCTACTTCCCCTCGGATTTCATGAATTGTCAGGCGATTATGTTATTTATTTTTTACACGACTATATAGCTGATAACAGTATGTTATTCAGCAGAAAACCAATTATCATCATGTGCCTTGGCTACACGCCTGGGTGGCCATGCTTTGCCATCTCACGCGATCACCAGAGACTTCAATCAGGTCGGTGTTCCTGTCCCGATTACGCCTCATGGCTTAGCCATTCAGGTATTTACCTCTCTGCTTTATTCTTGCTCTTTGTCCATCAGTGTTGCCAGTTGTCACTTAGTTTTCTAGTTTGTTTCTCCTTTTGATGTGCCCAAAAATTGTGACTGTCTACGTCTAACATATGTAATGCATTTACTGGTTTCATTTGTTTCTTGTAGAACTTGCTTATTGGTTTTCTGTCCGTCCATGGTATTCTTTACATTTCCACGAGAAACCATATTTCTTCTGCCATTAGACGTTTCTCGCATGTCTGCTTATTTGTCCATGTTTCATTTCCATATAACAGTATAGGTTTTGTATATAAATATTAATTGGCTGAGCCCTTTGAGGCCACTAAGACATTTCATAAATAGACTGTTCATAAATAGCTGTTCAACACTCATTTTTCCTAATTGCAATTGACAGCGTAATAGAAAACCAATCCGGGTTTTAAAAATCTGTACCGGTTCATTCTTCATCATCATACTCATCATCACCATCATCGTACTAATCATCATCATCATCATCACCATCATCATCATACTCATCTTCATCATCATCCAGTTTGCCAGTACTAAGACGGAAGTTGAACTTGTTTGATCATGTCACTCAACTGTCCACAGTTCTCATCGTTTCCCTTCGGTCCGCTGAACTCTCAGTGTCCTTGCATGCTTGCTGATGTTGCTATTTCTTAAGCGTCCTGTCTTAGGCCTCCTCAATTGGCTTTTCCACTCCACTTTGGTATTTTTAAAAGCAGACTTCCATATTTCATGGTGTGACCAAGCCATCATACGCTACTACCCCCCCCCCCCCCCCCCCCCCTTTTCCGCCCTTACGTCTTTAAGAAAGTTTTTTTTTTTTTTTTTGGTAATCTCCTTCTTGTCCAATTTACTATTTCCATGTTGTTGTTTTTTTTTTTAGTCCATTTGGTTAGAATCCTATGTTTCAGAGCCGTATAATACTACAGGCCAGATATGTGTAATGACAGTTCTTGTCTCCTGCTTAGTTTTAATGTTACTTGATGTTATAATTACCACTGCTTTGGTAATTACAAAAACGTATCTTCCGAAAATAGTAAACGAAACTAGTCCGGAGCAAGCTATTGTATTCAAAAAAAGTTATGTGTAAAATAACACTTTAACATATCCAGGATCAGAGGTAAACAATAAATTAACCCTAGATCAAGAAATCACCATCGGGATTGGTAAGACAGCAACAACAATGAACAGGCTAGCTAAGAGAGCTTGGGAGAACAGGTAGCTTACTGCCAAAACAAAAGTCCTGGTCTATCAGGTCTATGTCCTTAGTACTCTTCTTTATAGAAGTTAAACCTGGTCATGTTACTGACTTACTCACACCAAGAGAAAACAGCTTTCATACGCAGTGTCTGCGAAGCATACTTGGTAATAATAAATGGCAAGATAAGATCACAAAAACTAAAGTGTTGGAATTATTGGGTTGTGTGACAGTTTGTTTCTTGCTCAATATTTATGCGCTTAGATTTAAAGGACACATTAGATGGATGGACGATGGTGGAATACCATAGGACATTCTTTTTTGGTGAAATACAGAGGGATAAAAGATCTCAGGGTCGGCCTCTACTATGGTATAAAGATGTGTGTAAGCATGACATGACTGACGAAGGCATTGAAATTGCATCTTGGGAGCAAGTCAACGCTCATCCGAAGGGAAAAGATCAGAAATGAAATAAAGACATAGGAGAAAGTGATTGTACATAGGTTACACACTGAGCGTGTGAGACGTAAGATGGTGCGTGATGGTGGAAATGGCCATTAGTTCACGCGCATCCATTGTGCACGAACATTTACCGCGCGAATTGGTCTGATCAGTCACATTCGCTACCGCCATGGGTTGTAGTTATTGTGCCTTGTTGTTGTTGTTGTTGTAGAACAGCATGTCACATGGTGAACAATACTGTATGGAACATATCTCTGTCAATCGAGATGAGAAAGAGATCTTAAGAACCAAATCAAGTCATCCTGATGTATGGAAGTGAATCATGGACAATCAACAGACTGGTGCAGAATTATGTGGAATCTGCAGATATATCGGTTATTGAAGAATGATGAGGAAACCATGGACAAGCAAACAAGCAGAATGGAGATGTGGTGACAAAAGTCAACTCACAAAGAGAACTGGTCACTCATATAAGAAGAAAATAGTCTACATCAGTGGTTCTCAACCTTTTTTGACTCATGAACCCCTTCACCATATGTTTAGAATGTCATTTCTCCCTTTCGTATTTCCTCCCTATAACCCCCCCCCGCCCCTACACAGTATACTTAAAAATGGAAGCTAAATTTAATAACACATACAAGAACATGTCTAGACGTCTACATAAAACGTGATTTGCGGGTCTACATACGTTACAAAACGAATTTCAGAAGGGCAAGAAGTACAGAACTGTAAAGTATGGAGGGAAAAACAATATCAAGTAACCGGTTCTTGTATTAACGCGATCTTGAAATAATCTTAATCTCCCCCCCCCCCCCGGAAACCCGAAATTCCCCCCGACCCCCCTCTTCCCCCCCCCCCCCCCCCCCCCCCGGTGGGATTCCCCACTTGTTGAGAACCACTGGTCTACATTATTTTATTTTTAGTTAATGAGAATGAAAAAGGTAATGTTCGTCGTGATAGGGAAGAGAGACAGTAGGAGCCAAGAGAACAGATGTAAGACAAGACGTGGAAGAGCATCTGCAACTGAAATTATTGGCAGAATACTACTGTGGATGACGAGTGGACAGACACAATGATCAGTGGATAGACATAAAGACCAGTGGATAGACATGATAACCAGTGGATAGACATGATAACCAGTGGATAAACATGATGATCAGTGGATAGACGCGTTGATCAGTGGATAGACGCGTTGATCAGTGGATAGACGCGTTGATCAGTGGATAGACACGATGACCAGTGGATCCACACGATGACTAGTGGATAGACACGATGACCAGCGGATAGACATGATGACTAGTAGATAGATACGATGACCAATGAATAGACACGATGATCAACGCTACATGATACAGACTATAAACAGCAGCAGCTGGAAATGTTTGTTTCTCTCCTAACCCCCCCCCCCCCCCCCATCATCGCCCTGTCCCTACGACACTAGATTATGTTACACCTTCACAATCAGAATCCTCTAAAATAATGTGGCCTAAATAATAAAACTTCTATACACATTGCATTATTATACCCACACCACTAAATTGTATGCTTTAAGTTTGTTTTCTTGTGTGCCACGCCAAGTGGCTTATGTCACACGTAGAAATAACATATATGTATATATATGTGTGTGTGTGTGTGTGGTGTGTGTGTGTGTGTGTGTGTGTGTGTGTGTGTGAGTGTGTGTGTGTGTGAGAGTGAGTGAGTGAGTCAATAACCTTATAGGTTTCCCCAATTTTGTCCCATTCCCCATGAAATAATTTAGATAATGTCGCCCATCAATCTTCACCCATAACGATCGCCGCCTCTGACGATTAACTTCTGCTGTTTAAACTGTCCGTGATTGGGTGAATTTAATGAACCAAATAGACCATTTGATTTCCGCTCTATTTTGTAAATGTATGTTTTCATTCTTGTCCAGCTCCATATGTGATTCTTTAACACTTTTGTAATTTTCGACATCATGTTGGGAGTGGGGTTTCAGAAATCACAGTGGACTGACTAATGGTGCTCGTGTAGGGATTAACACATATATTTGATCAATCAATTTAACAGCATAAGCATCGTTGAAACTATTCGCTTTAGAATAATTTGAATTAAGGAATTAGTCACGGAGTGACCAAACAAACATACCTAAATGAAACAGAATTATGTTGGAAGTGGAAGTAAGAATAGAGATTCGCATAGTCGAATTGATAAGAACGCCTCTTCTTAAACATCCGTTGTGCTGATGCCGATGTAATGGGTTCAGCCCCTACACCTGATAGTTTGACTAAAATTTTGACTTCTCGTTCCTTATTTGGGGACGTAAATTACAAGTGCCTCTGACGTCAAAGATAGTTCGCCTGATGGCGAGGGACACTTGTAATGGGGAAAGCTAATCCACAAGCAAAAGTAAGTAAAGTGGACTGGTAGTAGCAGCACTATGTGGACTACACTTGGGTTCACAGCTAGCAAACGAAAACACAATTGGACGAAAATAGACCAAACACACATACCCAACAAGAACTTCATTATTTAAGAAGAATCGGCTTATCTTCTTCTTCTTTGCGTTCATCCGGAGTGTTTATTCAGATGTGATTGCGGAGAGTTGTTACGCACTTGGGCCAACTCATCCGACTTCTGCGTGCATTTTTGACCAGGTTAGCATTCCTGTGAGACTCTCACTTTTGTGGTACTGTCTGCATCCCAGCTTGTCAAGTTGGAAAAGTCAAAGACTTCACGGTCATCCCTCAAGGCAGTCCATGGCATTTTCCGCCATCCAGGGTGGCATCCATAGTTGCAGAGCCGACACATCGCGCCCTGGTGCTGGGCTCACCGAGGGAATCGTCACGTCCAACTCATGGCTGCTTTAATTCCTCACTTCAATATATTGGGCTCGGAACGCTGAAGAAGAAGAAGAATATATTGGGCATTTCGTTCGCCCCGGGCCGTTCCCGCACAAACCAGACCGGTCTGCAGACGGTATCCACTCAGCGATTTTTCGATTCGGACATGTGCTTGTCGCTGTGCCCGGGGACAATATAGTCAGAGCTCAACTCTATAATTCCGGGCGCGAGGGACATTCGGAAAACTAACTAGTCAGAGTTGTTCCGGACACGAGCTATTCGGAAAACTAGTTAATCAGAGCTGTTCCTAGCACGAAAGACATTTCACTCAGACGTTTTATGCGTTGTGCCTGATTTATTTGCACCCGAAGGCCAGCACATCCGACTTCAGCGGGCACTTTTATGGGTTTGCCTTCCCGAGGTTTCGAGTGACGTTAGACTTCTTTTGCTGTTATGTCGCCCACATCTCAGCTGGTCAAGGTAGAACGGTCAACGACATCACGGTCAACCCTAAAGGGAAGGCAGGGGCAGACCATGGGCATTCCCCCGCTATCCAAGAAGGCTTCCATAATTGCAGAGGCGGCACATATTGCTCTGAGACTGGGCTCACCCGAGGAGTTGCCACGTCCTGCTCATGGCTGCTTTAATTCCTCACTTCCATGTATTGGGCATTTCGCTTGCCACTGGACGCTCAGCACACACCAGGAACGGTCAGTCTGCAGGCGACATACACTACGTAAGTTTTCACTTCGGACTTCGGACCACGCAATGGGTTCGCTAGCCAAGCGTTCCATTTCGTGTTATTGAGACGTTTTTCCACCTTTGACTACACTCTCTGTGAATATATATACAAACATTTTTCGTAACCATTTCATGGGATATTTTCTACCTTTTGTTCTCGCTCACGAGGTAGGCTACATGTGCTGCCGGCTCAGCAACTTACCTCCAGTGAGCGAGAAACAGCCAGGCCCTCTCATTTGTGGATCTCACATATCCCCCAGATGAGAGCCTTCGAACAAGTATATGAACTGAGCATGTGGCGTGCTCAGCATCTCACCTCCATTTTTCCGTAGGTGGGTATCGGCCTGGCTCTCACATCCGAGGGTTTATGGCTTAGAGGCGTTCAGCCATATCCCTCGAATGGGAGCCTTAGAGTATGTGTCCGGACCTCGAAATAGCGGCATCGTGCGCCTGATTTAGACTGACTGCTATCCTCAGTCTTGACTGCAGAGCAGCAGGTTGTGTCTCGCTTAGTCTGGTCCCTATCCCAAGGCCTGTCCGACATATAGTTTTGTTTCCGTCGACAGTGCTCTTGGGGTTACTGGGATACGCAAGCTCTCCCACCGCGAAAAGGTGGAGACACATCGGGGGGGGGGGGGGGGGGGGAGGGGGGGGGGGGAATCGGCTTATTAAGACAAATAACATTGAGAAACGTGAAATATTTTGATCTGTACAAAGATATGAATATCTGGGAAAGATAACTATGGAGGGGGATATACCAGGGAGGAGGAAGACCACCCGTAGATGTATTCAAGATGTGACTGCTCTTGATACGTACACCATACATATCTAATCTCGAATAGTACCGAAGTCTGGCCCAGCACACAACTGAGGTGCTGAAAACCGAAAAAAACAGCCAGTAGACACAATCAAGATTGCACGCGGTGAAATTATTGAAATCTTGCAATCTAAAAGTGGATTCTTTGATACAGTCCACTGTTTATTCATACGCTTTGCCACCACCACCATTATCACTACCGAGTGTTTTCTTTAGTAAATAAACTCTCGGTGATTAAAATACGGAATCAAACTCTAACGACCTTTAAGAATTCATCATCATCATGTGCCACCGACGAGCTGAAGGGCGGCCATAGTTTGCTATTTCACACGAGTTCTGTGTTGTTGTCCGGATTATGCTATTCGTGTATTAACTGATTCAGTGCCAAACAGCCGGACAAAAAGTAGTTTGGACAAAACATGGCACACAATCAAAGGAAAAAATATTATAATGTAAATTTCCATTCACTGAGCATTGAAATTGCGGAAGATGCCACGAAACAAACAAATAACAAGATGACCCTAGTGTGGCGATATATCGTCCTTCTGTCCAAATATGAGGTCACATTTAGCGATATATTATCTTCCAACACTGAATCAGTTAATGTCTTTGTCTTCCGTTTGCAGTTTTCTAGTCACTTTTGCCAGTTGTCACTAAGTTTTCCAGTCACGTTTGCCAGTTGTCACTAAGTTTTCCAGTCATTTTGCCAGTTGTCACTAAGTTTTCCAGTTATGTTTGCCAGTTGTCACTAAGTTTTGCGGTCACGTTTGCCAGTTGTCACAAAGTTTTCCAGTCACGTTTGCCAGTTGTCACTAAGTTTACCAGTCACGTTTGCCAGTTGTCACTAAGTTTTCCAGTCATGTTTGCCAGTTGTAACTAAGTTTACCAGTCACGATTGCCAGTTGTCACTAAGTTTTCCAGTCATGTTTGTCAGTTGTCACTAAGTTTTGCGGTTACGTTTGCCAGTTGTCACTAAGTTTTGCGGTCACGTTTGCCAGTTGTCACTAAGTTTTGCGGTTACGTTTGCCAGTTGTCACTAAGTTTTGCGGTTACGTTTGCCAGTTGTCACTAAGTTTTGCGGTCACGTTTGCCAGTTGTCACTAAGTTTTGCGGTCACGTTTGCCAGTTGTCACTAAGTTTTGCGGTCACGTTTGCCAGTTGTCACTAAGTTTTGCGGTCATGTTTGCCAGTTGTCACTAAGTTTTGCGGTCACGTTTGCCAGTTGTCACTAAGTTTTCCGGTCACGTTTGCCAGTTGTCACTAAGTTTTCCAGTCACGTTTGCCAGTTGTCACTAAGTTTTGCGGTCACGTTTGCCAGTTGTCACTACGTTTTGCGGTCACGTTTGCCAGTTGTCACTAAGTTTTGCGATCACGTTTGCCAGTTGTCACTAAGTTTTCCGGTCACGTTTGCCAGTTGTCACTAATTTTTTCGGTCACGTTTGCCAATTGTCGGTAAGTTTTCCAGTCACGCTTGCCAATTGCCACTAAGTTTTCGAGTTGAATTCTCCTTATAACGTATCCTCATTACTTGACAATATACGTCTAATGCAGCGGTTCTCAACCAGTGGGGAATACCCCCCCCCCCCCCCCTCCACCAGGGGGGACTTTTAGGATTTCCAATTTTTTTTTTTTTTTTTTTTTTTTTTGGGGGGGGGGGGGGGGGGGGGGAAATTAAGACCACAGATTCACATACTCACATACTCGAAATTGCTTCAGGCACAATATCCTGGTTTTCTGTTGATGAAGCACAATTTTCTGGCATTCTGGTGTCGTGTATTAAGTGACAATTCTTTGACGTTTTAACTGTCTGTTTATTGTAATATGATTAATTTGGTGTGTTAATAAAATATTGTGAATATTAAAAATGCACCTTTTGAGGCTGACAATGTTGGAAATAGTGGGGGGGGGGGGGGGGAATTCTTCTTCTTTCGTTCGCTAGAAAGGGGGGGGGGGATGACATCCTAACATATTGTGAAAGGGTGCATGGGCCAAAAACGGTAGAGAACAACTGGTCTAAAGTATCTTCATATGTGGTTCAAAAATTGTCTCGTTCAATTTGTTTGTCCGTTCATGCTTTTCTTTGCAATGTTTTCATAAAATCAATGTCCACTACCATTAGATTTTCACCAGCTTCTCTGCTTATTGTCCATGTTTCACGCGTATCTCATCATCATCATCATCATCATCATCATCATCATCATCATGTGCCATGCCGGTAAGCGTGGGCGGTCACTTTTTGCCATCTCACTCGATCACCAGAGTCGCGGATCAGCTCAGAGTTCCTGTCTCGACCACACAGCATGGCCAAGCCATTCAGGTATTTACTTGTCTGCTCTCCCCTTGTTCTCTTCCCCTCTATCTTGCCAGTTGTCACCAAGTTCTCCAATTTATTTCTTCTCATAACGTGACCAAAAAATTGTGACTTTCTACGTCTAATTTCTCTAATCAGTATACAAAAGTGCGGGTTCTTTATATGGGGGCTGGGCAATGCACCGTTGGTAAGACGATGGCGTCATGTAAGGGTGACATCCTCCATTCCGCTTTACATATAATCTTTCAGATTTTTGAGTAGTACCAGCGCCTGTCCCAGTTCTTATATCGGTGTCAATCAATACCAACAAATGTACCCCTTTAACTAGAGCACAAGGAGACAGACGCTCTCCATCATCCAAAGCTAATTTCCCTCGCACACGGTCCATCTTCTCACCTGCGACCCGATATCGACCGCCCCGGACTTCCATCGCGCCGGCTGCGCGTAAAACACGTTTTCAGAAACCGTGCATTCAATTTAAAGACACAATGCAACCGGCGCAGGGAGGGGTAGGTGTGTGTTTTCCTTTCCCATTGGCGGCCTTCCCGCTAATGTTGTCAGGGACCTGGGATTCAGTTACAAAACGGGGGGAAAAAACGTGGTTGGTTATTATCTCCTCGTCTACTTTTCAACCATCATTCTTTATCTCGAAAGATGGATCTTTGGGAGGGACTGTCATTTACCCAAAGCAACTTTAACTACGACGTTAACCGGCTGCATTGTCATCCATTTCATTGTTTTTATCGTCCTTTGATCCTTCAGTTCTAAACAATTGTGTCCTTTATGTTATTTGCCCCACAGGAGACGGGTTATAACTAATGCAGGATGCTTAGACAGAATTCACAATTTAAATTCTACCTGCGTTATATGTTTGTATCACATTTTGCTTTTGTCTTGTGTTATTCTTGTGTAAGGGGTTATGGACGCCGTTCGTGATCCCGTATACCCGTGTTCGAAACACATATGCACGCGATTTGGCAGCAGACAGCGTTGCGTTGGTTTTTTACAAATCGGTATGGGTGCTAGCCGTTCAGAAAGCAATGGCAAACTACTGAACGTAAACTTGCCAAGACATCAACAACAGAAAAACAAAAAAACACAAAACAAAACAAAATTTGCTGGTGTTGACTGCAAACGTCCTGTAAAGGATATGTAACTAACTTTAACTAATCTTGTGTATGATAATACTTTCTGCTTCTTCTGCACTCTATCTTGCCTCTCCCCTTTTGGGGGATAGGTCTTCAACCGACTCAGGTCAAGCTTGATCTGTTGCTATATTCAGCAGCTCTATCACAGTTCTCCCCATATAATTCATCTCTTGTCTTTAATGCTCTTCTCCGTTTGTATGTGTGTGTGTGTGTGTAACCGCGCGCGCGCACGTCCGTGATTGCGTGTGTGAGTGAGTGAGTGGGTGGGAGAGAGAGAGAGAGAGAGAGAGAGAGAGAGAGAGAGAGAGAGAGAGAGAGAGAGAGAGAGAGAGAGAGAGAGAGAGAGAGAGAGACTGAGGGTGCTTTGGTGTTTACGTTTAATTTTAGGTCGCCCACTATCTCGTTCACCCTGTAGTTTCCAGACATAATAATGTCTAGTTACATTATTTACAAGTGTTCTCAATGCGTGTCCTACCAAGCCCCAGACATAGGAGTGTCTAGTTACACTATTTGCAAGTGTTCTCAGTGCTGTCCTACAAAGCCCCAGACAAAGGAGCGTCTAGTTATACTATTTGCAAGTGTTCTCAATGCGTGTCCTACCAAGCCCCAGACAAAGGAGCGTCTAGTTATACTATTTGCAAGTGTTCTCAGTGCGTGTCCTACCAAGCCCCAGACAAAGGAGCGTCTAGTTATACTATTTGCAAGTGTTCTCAATG
This sequence comes from Cepaea nemoralis, assembly GCA_014155875.1. Lineage (NCBI taxonomy): Eukaryota > Metazoa > Mollusca > Gastropoda > Stylommatophora > Helicidae > Cepaea > Cepaea nemoralis. The sequence goes on along the minus strand of JACEFZ010004394.1, from coordinate 81,935 downwards.
CGTGTCCTACCAAGCCCCAGACAAAGGAGCGTCTAGTTATACTATTTGCAAGTGTTCTCAATGCGTGTCCTACCAAGCCCCAGACAAAGGAGCGTCTAGTTATACTATTTGCAAGTGTTCTCAATGCGTGTCCTACCAAGCCCCAGACAAAGGAGCGTCTAGTTATACTATTTGCAAGTGTTCTCAATGCGTGTCCTACCAAGCCCCAGACAAAGGAGCGTCTAGTTATACTATTTGCAAGTGTTCTCAATGCGTGTCCTACCAAGCCCCAGACAAAGGAGCGTCTAGTTATACTATTTGCAAGTGTTCTCAATGCGTGTCCTACCAAGCCCCAGACAAAGGAGCGTCTAGTTATACTATTTGCAAGTGTTCTCAATGCGTGTCCTACCAAGCCCCAGCATCTTTCCTGGCCTTTTGATTCACGGGAATGTATTCCCCCATAAGAAAAACCAATAAGTATTAGTAAGTCCTACAAGAAGCAGATGAAAACCGCAAACTGATTAGAGAAATTCAACGTAGACAGTCACAATTTGTTGGACACGTTAAGGGAAGAAATAAACTACAGAACTTTGTGAAAACTGCAAGATTGAGGGGGAAAGAACAAAGGGAAGGCAGAGAGTAAATATATGCATGGCTTGGCTACATGGCATTGTGGAAACAAGAATACAAGAGGATCCATAACTCCGTTGATCGTGTGAGATGGTAAACCATGACAAACATAACCGCCTAAGTCGGAGTTGGTTCCCCTGATGGTGAGGGACACTGTTAATAGGGAAAGCTAATCCACGTGCAAAATTCATCACTACTAGAAGTAGTGTGTATCGACTACACTTGAGTTCAAAGCGAGTGAGCGCAAATTTAAAAATAAAACAAATAAAAATAAAGAGAACCATGTCTTGGCAACTGAAATACTTTGTCTATCTTAAACGTCAACATCATCATCATGTGTCCTGCCAACTATTGCGGGTGCTCACAGATCTCGGATCTTGGTGTTCTGGTCACCTCTGCTGATAATATTCCTCAGTGTCAAAGTCTCAGTCCATCCAGCAACTTTCCTCGTGGTCTGCCTCTGCTTCTTTTCCCACTGATCTTTCTTGTTGACACGATGTTCTCTGGTGCTTTCTGATTAGCGTTGCCAGTAGTGGGTTGTGCTCAGTCTTCAAACCTCAAATCCCGAAACAACCAAATCAATCAACTCTAGCCTTATGTAAGTTATATAATGTCTGTGGCGAAGTGGTCAAGCCGTTTGACTCGTGCTCCGAAGGTTGTGGGTTCAATTCCAGGCCGCACCCTTCGGTTTACGAGTTAAATGTTTTGAAGACTCCTGTGGGTCGTCGCTAAAAGCTACGGAGTTTGTGCTTTGTGCGACGCTTTCCGCGCTGCAGAAAGGGACGAGCCATATGGGATAAAACCCGGTGCAATGAAGTCGACCCTGTCAACTTTTAAGCGACTTTTTTTTTAAAAATATAATGTTTAACTTTTGTTAACCTCTTCCAGGCAATCCTTGTTAGTTACTCTGACAATCCAAGGTGTCCGCAACATTCGTCCCAGTAAGCACATCCCCATTGCTTCTTAATGTATTCATTCGTGTTCCATGATTCACTGCCAGTACGGGCTCTATGTAATATTCTGGTACTCTCTTTCTTACATTCAATAATCGTGACTATATAGACAGAAATAATCAATCTGCCATTTATTCCAATGGACACTTAAACCCAAGATCTGTGTTTGCTTCAACATAAAAGAAAAGCTTCCATAATTAACGATGTATGAAATAGTGCATTTCAACAATGAAAGAAGCTAATAGTGTTCTTATCTTGACCATGCCACATGGCCAAGCCATCTAGATATTTACTTCTCTGCCTTCTCCTTGTTCTTTTCCCCCTCAACCTTGCCAGTTGTCACCAAGTTCACTAGTTTATTTCTACAGGTTCAAAATATTATGACTGTCTACGTCTCATTTTACTTATCAATTTATAGTTTTCATTTGTTTCTTGCAGAACCTGCTCATTGGTTATTCTCTCTGTGGATGGTATTCTTTGCTTTTAACTCAGAAACCACATTCCCACTGCCATTAGATGTTTTTCAGCTTGTTTACTCATTGTCCATGTTTCACGTCCTATCCACACAAAAGCACAGGTTCTATGTAGCACTTCAACACTCATTTTCTCCTTTCAGTTGACATTGGTCGAGGTATTCCCTTGTATTTGTGTGCCCTTCTTCTAGTTGAGCTTCCCAGTAATATTTTGAGTTCATTCAGAACTGTAGTAAATGAATCCTGAAAAATGGCTGCCGGGAATTTTTCTTGAAAGAATACATAGCGGGCAGGAAAGAAGCTCTTCCCTTGACCTTCTAAATGCCATACCCTGGTAAATGATGAGTCCTACTACTTCATTCATTGACTATCCCACAGTGGTATGCTGGTTAGTCCAAATGCCTGGCAAGACAGTGATTTGGGTTAAGTCGCCAACAAAGGCGGGATTATTCCTGTATTTATACACTTTTCAAAATTATTTGGGAAGGACAGGCAATGTGGAAGAGAACTAGCCATCTCATCTCATATGTCATGGCCTGCAATATGTTAAGGCCTACACTTCACACCCCAATAGCAGTATTTGCTTTGGAACTACTTTTACTTTTGTATTACTTTGCATGCACATAGTTCTTCACGCATGGAAGTACCCTCTCCACCTCAACATTGAATGATAATTGTAATTCACTACTTTCTCCTAACAGGCTTCAGTCATGTCTTCTCACAACATTGCTGTAACACCTCAGACACCACCCAGCACACAGCCAGTAACCCAGCCACAGCTTCAGCCAGTGACAACCACACAACCCCACAGAATGGCCTCACCCAGGCCTGGCAACTGCTCAGTGACATCAGACTTCATGCGCCATCAGCCACCTACAGCCACATTCCGACCAGCTCAAGAGTTCACTCAGTCTTTCTTCACCAATGGACATGGTGCAGCTTTGTTCAGGCCAGGTTTTTCCAGCTATCAGCAGCCAGCTCATTATCATCCCACCCTGTTGCCCCATGCCACCATCACAACAAATGCTACTACAAATGGGGATGTGGGTGAGTGTTTACTTTTAACTCGTAATTCTCAAGGTCCATTCTGCACATTAAAACACATAGTTACAGGTATTGTTTGAATGCGGAACATCTGTTATTCCCACATTAACTTCAAATTTACAACGATAGCCTGTTTTGTGCAAACAGATAAAGTTTGTTGTACATTTTAAATTACCGTAGGGATAACAAATGTTTTACATTCAAATAATACCCGTGAATATGTGTTTTAATTGTTTCAGCAAATTATAATTCAATTACGAATATACCAGAATTGTTTCTGGTCTCATCATATTTGACATTTCTCATTACATTTTCTGCATTTGTGTTGAAAAAATATGGATAGAGAATGCAGCACGGTGTTGTTACTCCCTCCTGCACCTCAAACCAGTTAGATCTTTTACCAGCTACTCTAACAACTGCTTGCTGATCATGATATAATCATTGATTTAAGTGGATCAAGTGTGCTGTAAACCTCAAATCACTCATAATGTCCAAGACTTAATGATGTTGAACAGTCAGAGAACAAGGGAGACAATTTGGAGGACCCATATTCTTTGTACATGTTAAGAGAGCGCTTCGAATAGACCACTGCCCTGGCTAACTTCAGAATTAGGCATCAATCAGGTGGCATATCCACAAAGAAGGTTGGCTGCAGCGGATCAACACTGTCTGTCTCATGCCTTCATTTTACATTCCATTAGACTGCTGTTATCACATCTCTTGATGTTATCTTCTCACTTGTATCATTGTCTACCTCTTACTCGCTTGCCTTCAACCTTACCCTCCAGTATGGTTTTTATAATAGTGTTATGTCTTTTAACATTGCTGTAATATTTCACTTGCCTATTTGTTTATTTCTTTCATCTTCTCTCTTTTCATTCCCTGTTTTTCTAGAATCTCTGTATTCTATTGTTATTGTTTCCATGAAATACGACATATCCATCTGTATATACTTATCTCCAGAGCCTCTATTCAGCTTTCCAATTGTTTGTTCATTCACACCATATAAAATTAGAAGACCAACCCATGAATGAATATTTACAATGTGTGTTATTTTGGTGTACACACATGTGGATTCTAGTCAATGACAACCAAATGTTATTAAATTTGTTATTCAGCATACGTTTTTGTTTTATTTGCTCACTATAAACTCATGCAGAGTCCATACTAGCCTGATTTTTGCATGTGGGCCAACTTTCTTGCCATCACGCAACCCAACTCTGACTTCTGAGGTACTTGTAATTTATGTCCCCATGTCAAGGATGAGAAGTCAACATTTCAACATTTTTGTCCTACTGACCGGTGTAGGTATGCATGTCATAATTGTAATAGACTCACAAAGTATGAAGAGAAAAGTCAAGAAAGGTATGCTTCGAACAGAGTGGCAGGATTCCATTAAAAAATCAAAAATAGAGAGCATCTGTTAGATATTTTGCCCAGGACATGCTGGCACAGTGAAAAAGGAGCAGGTGGACAGATTGGCTGGGTGTGCATCCCTTGGTAGGGTATTGGTGCATGATAAGACAGATGTGGTTGACGCTTTTTGTGTCTAGTGTAGAAGAACTGTTAGATCATCACGGCTTGGAGAGAATTGTGCTGTAGGGAGTGACCAGAGAATCTGGCTGACACTCAAAACTCTGAGGAAAGGCCAAACGGACATATAATCATATTGCTACTGATACCATTAGTATTGGGACTCTTCTTTGGCTGTTGCAGATGATGAGGTACGTATGTCCTGAGTGCTGTGATGTTGATTCTTGACTCAACTTAACCAGTGTAGGTGTTGAACCGACTAACTCACCATCAGCACAATAGCAGTTTAAGAGCAAACACTCTTATCCCTTTGGTAATGTGGACCTAATAATTGGGTCTCGTGTTTTTTAGTGGTTATAAAGGCAAACAAAGCGTCAAATATTTGGTTTTATCCTCCACAACTAGGCTCGACACATCTCAGTGTCAAATATTTGAGTTTTATCCTCCACCACTAGGCCCAACAAATCTTAGTGTCAAATATTTGAATTTTATGCTTCACAACTAGGCCCAACACATCTCAGTGTCAAATATTTGAATTTTATCCTCCACAACTAGGCCCAACACATCTCAGTGTCAAATATTTGAGTTTTATCCTCCACAATTAGGTCCAACAGATCTCAGCGTCAAGAAATCCAACAGCAAGGGCCAGCTAAGTCCATCTGAAGTAACCGCCATCAAACAGCTCATTGCAGGATATCGAGAATCTGCAGCCTTCCTTTATCGTTCAGCAGACGAACTAGAACAACTTTTATTGCAGCAGAACTGATCAAATACTTCAATTGGCAGGAATTCAAGGACCATCTTGTTTTTATATTATTATTATTTAATTCATATGTTGTATTTTTCTAAACATTATGTTACATGTGTTGTATGAGAAGACAGTTCTGTGTTATTCATTTTATTTTTCTTATCTGTTAATCTGGGATGTAGTTATATACAGAGTTTTTGTGATGCCTTGTAAGTAGCTTTCTTTGTAGCCTGTTTGAGGTTTCTTTCTCTTCTTCTTTGTTTATTCTGAAAATAAGCAGCACACACATGTCATGAATTGTAACAAACTCACAGAGCATGCTGAGAAGGGTGAAGGCAGACATGCTTCGTACAGAGTGGCATGCTTGAATTATAAAATCAAAATAGGGAGCATCCATTGGATCTTTTACCCGGAGCATGGCATGCTGGTGTATTGGGAAATGAACATGCAGACAAATTGGCTGGGTCTTCACTGCCGTGTGGCGTATCGGTGCATGATAAGGCTGATGTGATCAGTGCCATATGGGACCATGTGTCTAGTGTGGAAGAACAGATCCACCATCGTTGCCTGCAGAGAATGGTACGGCAGAGAGTGACCAGAGGATCTGTCCATCACAGTGCTCCAAAAAAGGCCACAGACATACACATAACCAGATTGCAACTGGTACCATTAATATTGGGACTCTTTGCTGATTGTTGAATATGAAGACGTATATGAGTGCATGTGGGAATGTCCCAAGTGCTGTGATGTTAGCTCTTGACTCAGCTCATTCTGGAAAAAAAATCTTTGGTTATGTTGTGTCATTTACAGCAAAGCTAGAGTATTTATATCTTTATTGGAAATACAATTATCAGTCAAACTTATATGGACCACAGAGGACAGATGTTTGTAAATGATCATGAAAGCCAATGCTGTTTGACATGACACATGATAGTGTTGATCCAAGTTCAATACTTGAGTTTTGGGGACCAGGTTTTCTCTTCATTAATGCAACCTGTTTTCATGCTATCATTTAGGAAGGGGTCAGGGGTGACGTAGGATCCAGGTCAGCTCTGATTGGTTTAACAAGACACCTGCAGTCAAACCATTTCATCAGTGCTGCATCTTCAGTCATATTTTAAATCTAGTCATCAGTCCCTCAGAGACTGACCTTGTTGCTCAAGTGAACATGTGATCATCCTGGAGGCCTATATCCCAGGCTTTCTGTCTTCCATACTAGTCATGATTACCAGTGCTCTCCATTTCTGAAAGTTTAACTAAATCATCATTAACATGAAATGGTAATGCTGGGTCTGCAAGGGCTATACCTTCAGAATGATGTATTATCATGTTGCAAAATGTTTCACTTCCTGTGATTTTCACATCTCATCTGAGGTCTGTAATGTGTAATTTTAGTGGTAGCCTTCACTGATCACTCATCCACGTACTTATAATCATTCACCAATGTAAACATGTATCAGACCTTGTGTTTAGTAGTAGAACAGACAAGCATATATCTCATAGAAGAAATATGTTTTAAATATTATTTATTACAGTTGAGGTAAACTATACCAGGCAACATTACAGTGAATGAAACCCGTCTGAAATAAGTCAAAGTGTTTAAGTATTTGGTACTTTAATACCAGAAGATGGAAAAGTATTAAGGAAGTTAAATAAAGAAAGCCCAAGCAAAGATAGCATTTCCCCTTGAGGAAGAATGTTTTCTGCAATTTATCTTTCTTAACTGAGGTGAAGAAAATAGTTTTTAAGAGCTATATTGAGCCAAATCTGATGTAGGGAAGCAGATCATAAACAATTATTATCAGACAAGAGAGGAATTATGTGGAAGCTGTGGAGATGTGGTTTTATAGAAGAATGATGAGGACAATGTGGATGGATAGAAAGAGCAATGAAGATATCATGAAAGAAATTAACCCACAAAGAGAACTGGTTACTCACATCAGAAGAAGACAGTCAACATTTTTCAGATGTGTCATGAGATAGAGAAAGCTGGAGTCATGTCATCACAACGAAAAAGCTGGAGGAGAGGAGAAGATTGGTTTTCTCATTTAATTTTTTTTTTTTTTTTTTGTTCACATATCCTTTACAGGACATTGCTGTCAACATCAGCATCTTTCAGCTGATTGTTGATTTCTTGGCAAGATTACACTCAGTAGTTTGCCATTGCTTTCTGAGTGACCGGCTCACATACCCCGTAAGTTACTGACACGGAGAGAACCGCTACCGATTCTCATGCAACGTTACAGTTATCCACGAGAGTATACGAGATTATGGAGAAATTCATGTAACCTCTAGACCAGGGAGACCGGCTCTCATTTAATTAGATCATGATATATCTCTCTGGTCTCTTTCATCAAGGATTATCTGATTATTGCTTTAATATAGAACAACATTAAGCTGATTAAATGCATGGGATGATTAATTGTCTTAAGGCAACTACCCATATCTGCCATGGACTTATACATCACTGAAATGTTATTGTCTCATTTAAATTATCAATACAGTAGTTTTTTTCCTAATCAACCTCCTCTAGTTTGATACAATATGTCTGCTACCATATGAACAACGTTTAGGTCATAACTGTGGCACACCCCTACTTCGCATTTTCCGCCGTCCATTTTTGTTCGGTCCAAACCTACTTTTTTGTTTGGCACTCAGTCTGTTAACATTTTACATCATGACACTTATTGACAATGTAAAGTAAACAACAATTTTATTTAAAGAAATTATAAGTAATTATTAGTAAACAGTGCTTTTAAATTTGTTCTCTCTTTTATTGTCTTAATGCAGGTCAGCATGGCTAAATGGATAAGAACGCAAGTTCTTAAACATTCGGTGTGCTGATACCGAAGTAAGGGGTTCAAGCCCCTACACAGGACAGTTGGACTAAAATGTTGACCTGTCGTCCTTGACTTGGGGATGTAAATTACAAGTACCTATGAAGTCAGAGTGGGTTCACCTAATGGCGGGGACCTGTTAACAGGGAAAGCTAATCCACACACAAAATTCAATCCAGTACTACTAAAAGTAGTGTGTATGGACTACACTTGAGTTAAAGCGAGTGAGCGCCCAAATAAATTGTCTTAATGTTACATAGTTTGTTAACAACCGTTTCTGTGAAATACTTTTTTCTAGTGACCCTATCAACTGGTAATAACAGTTAAATTTTAAACTATATTTTAATTGTAAACTTTAACAATATCACATAATATTGTGCAAGAAATGACAAGGTTAGATAGATAATGACAGTATAACATTCTGTTACAAAACATTGTTTCATATGGGAAGTAACTTAAAATATAAACTGAAAGTGGGAGTTATCTAACTTGGTTTACTACAGTCAACTATACTATAATCTTTCGTTATAATTGAAACTATGCACAATATGTAAATACTTACAGATGCTGTAGTGTGCCATTAAGAATTTGCTATTATTTGCAAAAATAAGGTGACATCTGCCAGAATGGGCATAATCCACATGTGTGTCTTTTACATTTATGATCAGATTTAAAGAAAAGTTTAGAATATAAAATAACTTTTTTTTAAAATAAGTTTAAAGGTGGAGGATCGACTTTCTTGTCTCAGGTTTTATCCCATATGGCGACTCTTTTCATAAGTTGGCCTGCCGAAAGCATAACACAAAGCACAAACTCTGTAGCTTCAGCGACAACCCCTAAGAGTCTTTAAGAAAATTGTACTTGTGAACCGATTGACATGGTCCAAAATAGAACTCACAACCTTCTGAGCTTGGGCCAGGCAGTTTAACCACTTCACTGCAGAGACCCATGAGTTAACTACCTCTCCCTGCCCTTGCACAGTCAACAGTTAATTGATTCCTCTAACAACATAACCTGGAGCAAGTATTTCAGTTTTGTTGAGATTATTTCAGTTTCCAGTCTAGATAATAAAGTTGATTCCATTTATATTCCAACTTCACATGATAACGACTATTCTCTAGAACAGTGGTTTCTGACAGTGACAGTGAATTCCACCCCCAGGGAGTAGCATGGTGTTTCCTGGGTGGTTATTGTGGCTTTCTGTCTGTCAACTGTCATTTACTGCCAATATAGTATCTTGCGGTGTATGGCAGGAGGGTCTTTGAGCCTGAGGAATTAAGGCCGCCTGGCTAGTGCAGTCGCTGCAAACTGTGCAGGTTAGGATTTTCTTTTTGCCCCCGACATTAAAAATTGCCACACCTTACCGAGGATTCAAACCCGGGTTTCCTGAAGGAGAATTGGCGTTCTAGCTACTCGGCCAGCCTCGCTTATAGTTACGAGTTCACTGTGACATCCTGTGACGCATAAACAACTAACTGTTGTATATTTATAGGACATTTTAATTTCAAAGTTATTGAAACTTATTTATTTCAATATGGCTAAACTGCATGCAATATTCTGCTCACAGATGTGACATATATTTCTGATAAATGAAAATATGTGGCTCAAGATCTGTCATGACAAGTAGATAAGACATTTTTAAACACACTGTGTTATGCATATTAAGTGTTTTAGTTATTCACTGTGGCTAGCTTTTAATATTTGTTATTCTGATATCTGACACCTCGAGCAGTGATTTACTTCCGTAAAAAGTACAAATGGGGTGTTATCGTTTGGATAAACATCTATGTTCCAAATAATAAATTGAAAATAAAACAAAACATTCACTATGATGCAAAATTCAATACTTAAAAAATGTCAATTTACCTGATTTACTTTTAGCATACTGTGTGCAAAATGACAAGAGGACATTGTTTAAAAGTGGTAGTCTGGCATATGCTTCTACAGCATCTAGCATGAGGATGAAAGTTGAGACTGTGAGAACAGCCCTCCTATGGGTGGAAGGCAGCACAGACAGACATATTGTATTTGTGATGGACTCACAGAGTAAGTTTCAAACAGCGGAATTGTTCTAAGCGGGGTGGCTTGCATCACTCGACAAGATGCATGTGGTGAACATATGATGGATTTTCTTCCCAGGGCATGCAATGTGTAGGGCTATAAACAGGCGGAGAGCTTGGCTGTTGAAGCTCCTCTTGGCAAAGAGCTACTCTATGATAAGGGGTGATGTGGTGAAGGCTCTCTGGGATTAGATGGAGAGTACAACTGAACAGAGTGGCCATATTTAGAAAATTGGTTCATAAGTAATTGATTAGAAAGTCTGGAAAACACTCATTAAGGAAAAGCCAGGCAGACTTTTGGTTCACCCGCTACAGGAACTATTAGTACTGGAACTATCAGCACAGGAACTATCAGTAACCAAGTATGTACTGTGTAATTCAGTAACCAAGTATATACTATGTGATTCAGTAACCAAGTATATACTGTGTGATTCAGTAACCAAGTACATACTGTGTAATTCAGTAACCACGTATATACTGTGTAATTCAGTAACCAAGTATATACTGTGTGATTCAGTAACCAAGTACATACTGTGTAATTCAGTAACCAAGTATATACTGTGTAATTCAGTAACCAAGTATATACTGTGTAATTCAGTAACCAAGTACATACTGTGTAATTCAGTAACCAAGTACATACTGTGTAATTCAGTAACCAAGTACATACTGTGTAATTCAGTAACCAAGTACATACTGTGTAATTCAGTAACTAAGTACATACTGTGTAATTCAGTAACTAAGTACATACTGTGTAATTCAGTAACTAAGTACATACTGTGTAATTCAGTAACCACGTATATACTGTGTAATTCAGTAACCAAGTATATACTGTGTGATTCAGTAACCAAGTACATACTGTGTAATTCAGTAACCAAGTACATACTGTGTAATTCAGTAACTAAGTACATACTGTGTAATTCAGTAACCACGTATATACTGTGTAATTCAGTAACCAAGTATATACTGTGTGATTCAGTAACCAAGTACATACTGTGTAATTCAGTAACCAAGTACATACTGTGTAATTCAGTAACTAAGTACATACTGTGTAATTCAGTAACCAAGTATATACTGTGTAATTCAGTAACCAAGTATATACTGTGTAATTCAGTAACCAAGTACATACTGTGTAATTCAGTAACCAAGTACATACTGTGTAATTCAGTAACCAAGTATATACTGTGTAATTCAGTAACCAAGTATCTACAGTGTGGTCCTTGAATTGGCTTCAAATTCACCACAACTGTCCCTAAACCCACTGGGACTGGCTCCAGTAGGTAAAACTCTGCATGTCCACATGGTGCTAAATACATGGCTGATGATCCATTCATGATTTCTGCAGGTAATTTTTGGTCATCTGTGTGTTGACATGTGGTGGAACTGTCTGTTGTAAGTTGAACTGAACCAATGAGATTTAAATGATTACAACCAATTATGACCTGGAACAGCATATCACAACAAGCAATGATGTACAGACCAAACGGTTGCAGAAGAAGAGGCCGATCACGTAAACAATGGACAGAGGGAAGAGAGTCCATGGGAATATCAATACGTGAAGCCTGTAAGTGGGCACTCTCCCGCTGGTTATGCTTCAACTCGACACCGCATGATACAAGAGGAAGAAGATGGGATGAGATGAGATCAAATGAGATGATGTATTTACTAAACACAAGACTGTGAAACAGAACATTTTTGAGTTTGTACACCGAGAGTTAAGTAGGCATGTTCAACTCGACACCGTAAGATACAAGAGGAAGAAGATGAGATGAGATGAGATCAATTGAGATGATGTATTGCTAAACACAAGACTGTGAAACAGAACGTTTTTGAGTTTGTACACCGAGAGTTAAGTAGGCATGTTCAACTCGACACCGCAAGATACAAGAGGAAGAAGATGAGATGAGATGAGATCAATTGAGATGATGTATTGCTAAACACAAGACTGTGAAACAGAATGTTTTTGAACTTGTACACTGAGAGATCAATGGGTATGTTGATATGCCTCTTAGGACATTATGCTGACAATGGCATGAGCATGGTGGGACAAGGGTCCTATCTTAGCACTCATCATTCACTATAGGAGCAAATAAGTGGTCACCTATTCTTCCATGCACTCAGTCATATACAAATGTGATGCTCCCAGCACTTCACATAACCACAACAGGTTTCCTGCAGCAAGAGACACTATGAGGTCTGGGATGTTTTTTAAAGCTGTATCTCGGTTCCCAAGTTGAGTCTGTCTACATGAGGTGCCAGGAAATGTTATGGGAAATAAAGATAGTTGATGTGATATTAACCACATCCTCATCGAGTGCTGATTGGTGTATAAAAATAGTATTTTAAAAAAAAAAATTTTTGTTGCGTATCCCTTACGGGACGTTGCAGTCAACACCAGCATTTTCAGCTGCTGTTGATGTACTAGGCAAGTGTTACGTTCAGTAGTTTGCCATTGCTTTCTGAATGACCGGTCTCTATACCTTTTTCGAAAAAACCAGCACCGCCGTGTTTCAAACCTGGGTATACGGGCTCACAAAAATAGTATTACAACACCCTATATCCAGTACACTTTTTGACATGGACAAGTGTCATTTACTTGTGTTTTCTTACATTATGTGACCATATTGTGCAACAGTGGAATGTTAGTGTCATTATCATTTTCGTCATATTTTATTCATTTTTGCTGTTCTGAGACAAATATACTTGTAATGGATGGGCATTTAAAACTAATTAGAACTTCTGATTGTTTGTTTGTGCATTTATAAAGATTGCTGTATTTATCAAGAAATGATTTCATAACCAGACATCTTTCTGAAGTTATCTGTTTCAATTTAGTGATTTGTTAACAGATTGTTGTCTTTACTTATTTATTATTTCATACAGAAGGATGTGTAAATAGCCACTTCTTGCTGTAATATAAGCTGTATAGAAATGAAACACCTAATTTACAAATTATATTTTTCATCTTTTTTGTTCCTCTTCTTTCTCCAAATGTCTTTGTTGCCTGGCATGTCAGCTTTTTCTTCTGTCTAGCTCTCTGCCTAAACAATATGTTAGTGTTTCTGTCACACCATTTCAGTTGCTGACTGTCCTTAGCACTGCAGAGACTGTTGTTCTGTCCTACATTTGGACCTTAGCACTACAGAGACTATTGTTATATCCTTCATTTGAACTAGGCACTGCAAAGATTGTTCTATCCTTCATTTGTTAACACGTAGCTCTAAATATGTATTTTTTCAAAATGTTAAAGCTGAATATGATCAGCAGAATTTCCAATAATGATGTTTTACCTGCACAGTTCGCGGTGACTGCACTAGCCTGAGGCTCAAAGACCTCTGCCATACACCGCAAGGTACTATAATATATTGGCAGTAAATGACAGTTTGACAAATGTTGGTAAAAGGGAACACTGCAGATAATACAGTGCTTGTTAATACCTTAAAAATAGCATGAGTAACCACTTGACAAATGCTGCTGTAGGGGTGGTAATTTGTTAGACCTTCATATATACTAAGTAGTGGCATTATGGCATGTGGTGGTCAGCTCCAATCCTTGCCAACTTTAACTCTTTTAGTTTCTGGCAGATGCAAACAAGGGAAATAACTGAAAATTAATAAGTGCACAATTGTGAGATAATAGAAGGGAAAATGCTTAACAGTGTTGATCAATTTAAATACTTGGGTAATTATACCACTAAATGGAAGATGGACGACAGAGATTAAAATCATAATAGGTCAAGCAAATGCTGCATTCCCAAGAATAAAGAGTTTCTTATGCAATAAGTCGCTGTCACTGAATGTAAGAAAGGGTGGTGAAATTTTATATAGAACTAGAAACTAGAATATGATATACAGTTATAATAAAGAGGTAAACAGCATTTTTTTTTTGGTCATGTGATGAAAAGAGGGGAATTGGTGAATGTCATTACAACTGGAAAGATCAGTGGGGAAATGGGCAGAAGCGGACCAAGAGAAATTATGCTGGACAGACTGAAGGGATATCATCAACAGAGTTGATCCAAAGAACCAAGGACAGATTTGGGGAGAGACATGAAAACCCACACTAGCTGGTTTGGCACATGATGATAATGATGATTGTTAAAAAGGCTAAATGTGGAAATGGCTATTGGAGAAATAAATTTACTTGGTATGTTATCATCAATTTCCTTGGTATGTTACCATAAATTTCCTTAGTGTATTATCATCAATTTCCACAGCATGTTATCATCAATTTCCTTGGTATGTTATCATCAATTTCCTTGGTATGTTATCATCAATTTCCTTGGAATGTTATCATCAATTAGAGCATAGGCCTCTCAAGCAACTCACTCCAAGCCATCCTATCATTAGCTATCCCATGCAGCTCCATCAACATATTCCCCATATTTTTCATTTGACTTTATTTCTCTTCTCCACGTGTCTTTAGGCCTGCCTTTATTTCTTGTGTCCTGTGCATTCCAGATAAATGCTTTTCTAGTTGTACTATTCTCAGGTTTTCTTAATGCATGTTCCATCTATCACCAGCATCTTTTCTTTACCTTTTGAATCTCTGGTATTTATTAAGTTCTCTCCATGACCTCATCATTTATGATTCTGTCATACCATTTTAGCTGTTTTATTGTGTGCAGGCATCAATTAATGGATTTGTGTAGTTTATTATAAATTGTTTTATTCATTCTTCATGTTTCTGATTCAAACAGTAGAACTGACTGAATATTAGAATTGACTATTCTAAGTTTGGTGCTAAGTTTAATTTCTGTTGACTTCCAAATATTTCCTAGTGCTATAAAAGCTCCTCTTGTTTAGCATGTGCTGGTCAAATTTGAAAGTAAGAGAAAACTTTACACTATGGTTGGCATTCAAAGAAAAGAGCCATTATTACTACATGTAATGCTTGGAACATAAATAGTTATAATAGTGGTTTACGAAATGGCTCAAGAATGCTTAAAACAAGAGAAAAAAAGGCATTTTGCTGAAGATTTTTTGTGATTATCATCTTTATAATGATTATATTGATATTTATGAAGATTGCAATTGTCCCATTTAAATATTTCAACTCAAAGTTTCACACGAGAGGGCGAAATAATGTCTATAAAAAATCATGATTGAATTTTTCTAAAAGGCTAATTACCCACAGGAAATTGTCATTGGAAATGCCAGATGTCATTAGTATATTCTGCCTACATGTGGAAAGTAAGAGAATACACTACGTGATGGCTGTGATTCACAGAAAAAAGCCAGTCAAACGTCACTTGTTACTTGGGAGTGTAAGATTTGATGTACTGCTTTATGAATTTGTGTGACAAATGTGGCAGTATTTCTGTGTAATAAATGTTTGGTGTTTCATCTTTTGTATGCTCCTTGCTTTTAACACCAGACTTTTGGTTCAAAGATAATGTGAACAAAATTGTCCACAGTATCTCTGTACCTAAATGTGTTATAATATTGCATGTATATGTTGCATAAGATAGTTGCACATCCTTTACTGGACATCGCAGTCAAGCCCAACATTTTTTGGCCATTTGTGATTATCTTGGCAAGTTTACTTTCAGTTGTTTACCACTGATTTCTGGACAACGGCACTCATACCATTTTATGAAAACCAATGCAAGGCAGCTGTGTTTCGAACTTGGTATGCAGGATTACACATTGTGTCCATAACCCCTTCACTGCAGAGCCAGCATACTTATGTATGTTGCAAACTTGATGTTAAATACAGGTGGTTGTAACTTTATGGAACTGAGTGCTCAAATGTCAATACCTCATCTTGACCCACATCAATCAATCAATCATGTGCCATGCCGGAAAGCGTGGACGGTCATGATTCGCCATTTCACTCGATCACCAGAGTCGTGGATCATCTCAGTGTTCCTGTCTCGTCCATGCCACATATCTTCTATTAATTGATTTAGATTAAACATATAACAAACAGCGGTTGTCTGTAGAGTAAGTACACACACACAGACACAATCATAAGTTATTATTACACTAACTCTTATGCACACATATTTGTATATGCTATATTTACTTTAAGTCGGCACTGAGGCGAAGGGATTTTAAATGCATTTGAGAATCCTGTATACCTTGTTTGAAACACAGCTACAGGCAATTTGGAATCAGACCGCCTTGTGCTAGTTTTCACGCAATGGTATGAGTGCCCTTCATTCAGAAAGCACCGACAAACTACTGTATGTAATAAATCAATCAATCATGTGCCATGCCTGAAAGCGTGGGCTGTCATGACTCGCCATTTCACTCGATCACCAGAGTCGTGGATCAACTCAGTGGTTGTAAACTTATCTAGAAATCACAAGCAATCAAACAAGGATGGGGTTGACTGCTACATCCTGTAAAGGATACACAACTATTTTCATTGTTCTCCTTTATCCCCCTTCTTCCTTAGAAATAAAATGTCATGAACACAGCTGAATCTTATCCCAAACATCTTCATTACCTTCTGCAGCCTTTCATCTCCCAATGAAGCATGGGACCTCAACCAGCTGACACCAAGCCCTTTGTATACTTGTTCATAATTGGTTAGATTTTGCAGTTAACATTTTATGGGTGCTGAGGTCGCCAGCCACATTCCTACCCACCCAAGTCACTTCTGTTGATAGATTACAGTGTTATTATTTGCTTCACTTGCAAAAACCCTGCATTCCAAATTTTGCAGTTGAGACAGGTCTTGATAAAATAATAACAATTAGCTCTCAATGAACTCCTTCTGTGCCAGAAGGATTTGCAACAAACAGTTTGTCTAGATTAAAAAGAAAGAAGGTATTACTTTTAAAAAGTAGCATATTTTTACTTTGTAAGAAACATATGCCGGTCTTCCTGGTCTAGGAGTTAATGCCTTTCTCCATAATCCTGTATATTCTCGTGAGTAACATAACCTGTGCAAGAATCGGTAGCGGTTCTCACTGCATTGGTAACTTACGGGGTATGTGAGCCGGTCGCTCAGAAAGCAATGCCAAACTATTGAGTGTAATCTTGCCTAGTACATCAACAGCCGCTGAAAAATGCTGATGTTGACTGCAACTTCCTGTAAGGGATATGCAAAAAAAAAAAAGAAACATATACTTTGTTGCATACTAGCTCTCTCCAGTCCTCAAGTAATGCATAATGTGTGACTGATATTCATGTTACATCCCTACCATCAAATAATGTGTACTTGTACTTGCTACATTTGGTCAAGAGCATACTAAAGAAAGATTTGGCATTTCCAGTGGCCACTTCCACTGTGAATTTAACCTCTTTGAAAGGTATGTACTCATAATTTTTCTCAGCACCCCATTGTATTCATTTGTAAAATCTTCTTGGATTGAAAGAGTTAAAATGACTAGCCAGATTTCTTTAGTATGCTCAGGCCATACATAAATGATGTAGTAAACATGAAGCATTTGTTGCTACATACAGACAATAGCTGATCTCAGTGTGGTGCATTGTTTGAGATTGGAACAGTTATATGACGTAGGAGTCGTCTTCTTCTTCTTCTTTGACCCTTGTGATTCTTAGGGTAGTATAGGCTCACAACCATGCATGCCAAGCCCTTTGTGGGCCAATTAATGGTTGGTTGGATGTTGGCTAGTTTTTTGTTTTTTTTCTATGGTGTGAGAGTGCAAAGCTTTAGTCATATTCTTTGACATATTCAGGAGAGCTACACAATTAATATTATTTACTTCCCCTTTGTGGCCCTGGTAACATATTGGTGACATAGAAATCTGCTATTATATAACTGTACTGTACTGTACTGTACTGTACTGGCACCTTGCCTTCTTGACAGACAATAGTTTGTTATACAGCAATTTGCAATTGCTTAAAAATATCATAGTAACCACAACCCAGGTGGGTATCATGGATGGCATTATACCTCTCTATAGCACAAAACCTAGGCTGAATTGTACAGACCATGTGTTGCTCATGCATTGTGGTTTCTCTCTCAGTCTGCCTAGAATACTCCTGAGGAAAGGTAACAAACACCAATACATCTGGAACAAGACAAGACAAGCTGCAGAAGCTGCCAGATCAGCAAAGCAATGCTCTAACTATAGATACTATTTTTATTGCAGTTAATGAAACTAACTAGTTAAATAAAGTCAGCTTTGTGAGTGTGTCATTATGAAAAGACAATTTAATTTAATTTCTTCATTAGGTGGAATCTGTTGTAACATTTCTTTCTTGATTGCCTTTTTCATGGGTTGTGCAATACTAAAGCCTTTTGACTATTGTTGATACATTTGTTGTCATCTCTTTTATTTAAAAAAACAAAGACAACAAACAGCCTTTGAGATATATGGCTTCTGACATTAATGTTATCAACAATTATTTTGATTAATTCTGCTATTTATTTGTACAATATATAATTTAATTATTTTATTTCATTATGCTTACTATTGCCAACTCTGATTATTGATATATTGATGTATATACATGTTATTCAGTGAATGTCAGACAAATTGTCATATTCTATATTTTATAGACTATGGATACTTATTTATACCATAAAATCTTGCATATAATATACACATGTATGTAAGATGAATGTTTGATTTAGCATATATTTTTAGGTACACATGAAATTTACATTACACACTATAATTGTTCAAGATTTTAATTTATGGACCATTTATTCAAACAATTTCTAACAACCAAGAAAATAGATACCATTCTCAAATTCACACCATTTTCATTGTCAAATTGTGATGAAAATTTCAAGGATGTTCCAATTTAGTTTAATTTTGATATGCAAAATACTTTTTGCGAGCAAATAGAGTAAAACTGAGCCCATTATGTGCAAGATTTTATGGTGTGTGTGTGTATTATATATATATATATATATATATATATATATATATATATATATATATATATATATATATATATATATATATATATATATATACTTGTTGTTATGATAAGTGATTTTAGTGTACATGGTAATGTACTTTCCTATTTTTCTATAACCCAGCATGCCTAGCTGTTAATTAATTCACAATGTTTATAGGAAGATCACTAGAAGCATCTACACTGATGTAGAAGCAAGACATGTAATTATGTTTTCACTTCTCTGTTTGCCAAGGTGTAGCCATTTAGGTATTTCAAAACATTCAAGGTCATATCTATGGTTTGGGACTTAACAACAGTTAGGAATATGAAAACATTTAAAGTTTGACCTCATTTAGGCAGCCAACATGATACCATCATCATCATCATTAAGTGCCAGAGCACTCATGGTTCACCATTTCACACAATAACCAATCGTGGATCAGGTCTGTGTTCTTGTCCCAATTATGCCATGTGGCCTGTCTATTGAGGGGTTTATCTCTGTCTTCCCCTTGCTCTGTTCTCATGGCATCTGTCAGTTCTCTCTATGTTTCTAACTGGTTAAGCGCCATGGGATGATTAATATCTTAAGCGACTTCCTATATCTGTCAACGGCTTATATTTAGTATTTTTTTTAATGCAACCCCCATTACTTTGATATATAATACAGCATGTCTCCTACCATATTAACAACTTGTAAGTTATAACTGAAACACCCCTCCATTACCATTTCTTGCCATCTATTTTTGCTATGTTCAAACCTACCTTTTATTTGGTACTGAACCTGTTAAATTTATGCCCCTCATTACATGTAGAACATGGAACAAATCCAGGCTTGGTGCATGAAATATTTAGTAACATTAAAGCAAAGATTTATTTAAAATAACTCCGCAAAATTAATGACTTGATATTTTGTACATTCATTATACACGAATTGGTTTGACATATAAATGTCCTAGATGACTAATAAACTAGAAAAATGGACACAGTTTAACATAAAGCAACATTAAAAACAATAAAACAAAAACAAAGGTTTAAAAAAAACATTTTAACTGGGAAAAAAATGTGAAGAAAAATTTTTTACTCACAAAATGATGTTGAAAGTGTCCCGCACTATTTATCCAAGTGCCCTGATAGCAGCAAATATCCTGCACTATTTATCCAAGTGCTCTGATACAAGTGATTCATGGTATTTTGTGAAGCATTCCCCCTTGCACAGCCATATCTGACAGAGACTGCATCCAAAAACAACCTCACTGGCTCTGCTCTTCTTACCAGACTTGGTGTTCATCTTGGCACACCAGTAGCAAGTTTTCCTTTTGCCATCCATACGAATTAGTCTGTGGTCCAAAAGATTGCTGGTACCCAGACCTACAGTTGTGGGGCAAGAAGAAGCTTTCCGTTTCCTCGAAATGTTACCCTTCAAGAGAGTAGAAACCAGGCTACGCCTAAAAGCGAGATGGCCAACATCACCAACCCTTGTGTGTGGGCGATGGGAGTTTGAACAAATTATCCAGCTGTTGACAATAGAGGTTTGCAGGAGAAAGGCAAACATATATCTCCACCACTTCACAGATTTCCTACCAACAGGGTAATATGAGGACAGCTGGTCAAACCTGTCCACTCCACCCATTGATCTGTTGTAGGCGGCCACTGTTGTGGGTATCTGAACATCTTGTTTGCCACCGGGTGCCTTACGTGATGTGGATGTCATTCCTGGTGTCGTGTTGGTGGTAAGTAGATTGACAACTCTCTTGTCCCTCCAAACAGTAGCCACAGTGTTACCCTGTTGCCTAAAGATTACTGTATTGGCCTTCATCTTCTTTGTGCATAATGGCTTGCAGTCATCTGGCCATCCCTTCCTATTCGCCCTAAATGTTGAGCATATGTATGTCTTCTCATGCAGAAGATCGCGTGCCAGCTGTACAGAAGAGAAATAATTATCATAGTAGATGTGATGATTTTTCCCAAAGAAAGGTCTGCCTAACTTTGTCACAACATAATGACCAGATCCATGTGGCATTGGATCTTTCACCTTGCCAGTGTAGACATCAAAGTCTAGTAGGTAGCCGGTCGACGCATCTGCCGCACACCATACCTTGATCCCCCATGGGTTTGGCTTTCCCTTGATGTACTGCTTGAACTTTAGTCTACCATTGTAGGCAATCATGGCTTCATCAATGCTGATATCTCTGCCAGCAGAAAAACATGAGGATATGTTTTTCCTCACCATATCAAGGAACGGTCTTACCTTGTACAGTGGATCGTAATCTTTGTGGCCTATGGGCTTCTGCTTACTGGTGTCATTGAGATGAAAATATTGGGAGATTTTTGCATATCTAGTTTTCCCCATGCACTGTGATACTCCAGGATGATAGAGATCTTCATCTGTGCTCCAATACATGGCAGTTTCAGGCAATTGAACATAGCCCATGAGTATAGCAAGACGAATATAAATTTTTATTTCCTGAGTGCTCACAGGTGACCAGTAAACATCCACTTTACCTGCCTTTTCTTGTCGTTGAGTGGCATACAAATTAGTTTGTTCCATAGCAGACTGATAAAAGTCCTCATTTACAATGAGACTGAAGTAGTCAAAAGGTTCTGCACTCTCTGGAAGATCATGTACTGGCCCAGAGTTCTCAAAAAAACCTTCAACGACTACAGGGGTTGTCTCAGGACTCCAAACATACATGTCTACAGTTTCACTGACACTAGAGAAATCTGGGTCCTCTTCGTCAAAATTCCAGCCTGCCTCTGTAATCTTACAATCAATGTCACTTTCTGCATCACTATCTCTAAACAAATCAAAAGGTTCAGTGATATCCACAATAACACTGTCATAATCGACAGACATACCTGCACAATCTTCAAGAAAATCGTGGCTGGATTCCATTTTTTTTGCGAATAGATGATACAAGATTGAGAAGTCACGAAAAATTGATATAATTTCTGACCAGTTGAATGGATTTCAAAACAGGAAGAAGAAGGGAAACAGCACTTCCTGTTTCCTAGGCCTTGATACAATCGTAGATTCATTCATTCGCATAATTATTATTCAGGAACGATTGGGGCAAGACGTGTGTAAAAACGTGGATTTTGGGGGTAATAGTCGGGAAAGGGTATAGACAGTAAAATATTTACTGAAAAGAACAAATGCCGTGTTATGACAATATTTAGAGACACAAAATCTTTTAGAGATAGGAAAATATTTAGAGGCAGGAAAATATTTATGGAGAAGAAAATATTTATGGAGAAGAAAATATTTAGGAACATGAAAACATTTGGGAAGAAACATATTTAGGGACAAATAGCATTTAGGAATATGAAAACATTTAGGTTTAGGAAAATATTTAGGGAGAAAAAAAAAACGTTTAAGAATAAAGAAAAGACATTAAGGGACAGGAAAATATTTAGAGATAGAAGACATTTAGGGAAAAGAAAATATTTAGGAAAATGAAAACATCTGGGGAGAAGAAATATTTTGGGAGAAAAAACGTTTAGGTATATGAACACAATTAAAGACAGAAAAACATTTAGAATAAATTCCTGTTGAAAACTGTACTGGAAGGAAGAGTAGAAGGCACACACTTAAATGGGATGATACAATGAAGAGAAAGATTGGAAAGAGGATGCTATATAGATTAAGATTATAGAGATGGACAGTTCTGGATATCCAATGCAGCCGACTGTCATTGTGAAAATGGCAACTGATGTGATTTTTGTTTGAATGTCTTAAATCTTATGTCAATGTTTTTAATAACTTTGTGAAATGCTGGTGTCAAATATCTGATACTGTTATTTGGATAGATGAAATTGTTTTGTGTCTGACTAAACTTTGATTTTGCAAAATCCCAAACATTTTAAAATAACTTTTGCATTTTAGGTTCTGTCTAACCCCTGTGGTGCATAATGTGAACAAAGTATTTTAGTTTCTTTCATATATGTGATGGACTTATACATTTGTTTGGAGGTATATCTTAAGCAAAGTTGATCTACACAACCAGGGACCAATAAATGTGGGAGATATCAATGCCTATGTCAGGTGGCAGACCATGTGATGATCTCATACACATACATACACACATACATACACATATATATGCACACATACACACATACACATATATGCGTGCGCGCGTGCGCATGCACACACACACACACACACACACTCACTCACTCACTCACTCTCTCACACTCTCTCTCTCTCTCTCTCTCTCTCTCTCCTCTCCTCTCTCTCTCTCTCTCTCTCTCTCTCTCTCTCTCTCTCTCTCTCTCTCTCTCCTCTCTCTCTCTCTCTCTCTCTCTCTCTCTCTTACTTACACTTAATCGGAGGCGGATGTTACATCCTCTAAAGTCCTTATGTTAATTCAAACATGAAAGTTAATGATAAATTCCTTATATAATATGTTATAGCACCGAAGGAATTCACTTACATTCCATTGCTACATCCATCACTGACTTAGTTACTTCACTTCTATCTTGAGGTGTAGAGATGCTACATGTTTTTGATGATTATTATCATTGTTGTACTATAATGTCACAGGATAGGCATCCGGCTACCATACCACAGTAGATAATACAATCCAAAATTGTTATTGAAACTGTATAGCCATTTATCTAAACAGCACAAGTGTTATGTTTCTTGCTCAATCATAAGGGATAAACTATTACAATCCCAACAATTGTGTTTATCTTAGTTTAGTCTGTATATAATCTGATAGGTTGATATGTTCATTGCAATGCTCAGAAGTCTAAATGTGACATGACCTAAGTGGGTGATGGTGTAAATCACACTGACGATAACGTAGTAAGTAAAGACCCTTTCTACACGCCTTGACAATTATTGGTCATATGGTGAATGCCCTACATTTTTATATACCAATCATCACTTGAAGCATGATGTGATCAATATCACAATGGCTACCTTTATTTCGTAGAACATTTCTTGTACCGATTAAGCAAAATAACTAAATAAATCCTTTAAGCTGAAATGTACACATGTTCGCAAGTAATGTCAATTGTCTGTCATTGTTTCATCAAGCGTGAGCCATCGCAAATTGCTTGTTGTGTATTAAGTGTTAATTTCTGAATGTTTTCCGTGTTCGGCTGATTGCTACTGATTATGATAGAGTATATTGTACCACCAAGTACTGACTGCTATATTACGTTCCACAGCTGATTGATAAGGGAATCACACTATATACCCAATATTCTCATGGCGTGGAATGGGGTCCTTTTTGTAAAAATATATGTTATCATCGTGTTGGTATTCAGTCCCGTGAAATTATGTGTTTCATATATTTTCTATAACATGAATAAATAACCATAATAAAAATAATGTCAATATATTTCACAAAGTTCTGCTGTTTTCATTGATATTGTTTTGTTGAAATTTTTTGGGTTCGTCATCAAGAGAAATAAACTTCAAAACATGAGGACATCTGACAACATTAATGGGGATCGTGCAAGAGGAAGACAAAGAGGTAATTACCTGTATGGCTTTACTACATGGAATAATCGGAACACGAACAGTACACAGACGTGATCCAAGACAGTGTTGATCGTTGACTATTCGTTTGCCATAGAAAGAAGAAACAAAGAGTGGATGGAGTGATACTACAGGGTGTTTCTAAAGTCTCACTAAAGTTTGTATGAAGAACAAATTTGAAAACATTCTTTCTTCCGTTGATAAGGCCATTCTGTTTGGAGTGCAAAGAATTACTCCAACAGATGACAGCCATGTGCTGCATATTGTGGACTGTGGAGCACATTTTTTTACGACGTCATTAACATTATTTTTTAAATTTGTTCTATATACAAAGTGTAGCGAGACTTTACAAACACCTGGTAGAACAAGCAACCAAACATTGATTTAGGGGTTAGTGAAGCACGCAGTTTCATAACCCCTCGTCATACGGAGCCAGGGTTCGAAATCAGCTGCGGGGATTTGGAAGCAGGCCGTCTTGTGTGGAGTGCGATGGTAGGAGGCGTTGGCTGTTCAGAAAGCAAAGGTAAACTATTGACCTCACATTGCCTAGTAAATCATTGCATTATGAGACTGACGTCCAACCGCGAAATCATAAACAGTGAATAAATGCTGGGGTTGATTGCAAGGTACTGCAAAGGGCATGCATGTTACTAGACCGAGCAACAAGTCCATCATCTATACGCCATATAAATATGGGCATTGGTGGTTCGCCATCTCACACGGATAACTGTTACAAAGAAATAGGAGGGAGCTTCAAATGAAAATATTAAAAGTGTGATAGAAATTACAATAACCACACCTGTCAATATTGATGTTAAGGATGTCTTGACGAACACGGTAACGTCATAAGGACGGTGTAAAGATGACCACTCCACTTTTGGCATGCACCAAAGTGGAGCAGCGTTCTGTTATCTATTTTTTATAATCAGTGAAGGGGTGAAAATATAGAAATTCATCGGCAAATAAAGGTCCCGTATGCATGCCTGTCAGTCCAGCAAGTGAATGGGTTGAGTGGGAGGTTTCATAACGGCGTAACTTCTGTGACAGAATGTTCACGACCGGGTCAGGCACGTCGAGTATTGACCCCAGAGTCAATTGCAGCCATTGAACGCCTCGTACGGGAAGATCGCCGATTACTGAGTTGAGTTACATTGCCACACACCACATCATCCATGATGTCACCACATCATCCATGATGTGGGTGCCACGGTACAAAGTGGGTGCCACGGCAGCTTACTTCAGAATTGAAACAAGGACGCATTGATGCTTGTCAAGAACTGCAGCAATGCTTTGAAGCAGAAGGTGGTGGTTTCATTATTGGCACCTTTCCGTCTTGACAGACGATAGTTTGGTACATTGTGCTTTAAAAAGGCTTAATAACTATGATCCATGGCGGTGGCGAGTGTGGCTGGTAAGGCCAATTCTTGCTGCAAATGTTTGCCCACAGTAGGTGCATGTGAAAACATGGTCATTTCCACCATTTTGCATCATCTTACGTCTCTCACGCTCTGTGTGTGCTTTATCTGCAATCATTTTCTCCTTTGTCTTTATTCCGTTTCTGATAGTTGCCCTCCATGCAACACGTTCAGCGGCGACGTGCTCCCAATGTGCATTATCAATGCCTGTATCAATCATGTCTCGCTTACACACATCTTTGTATCGTAGTAGAGGCCGACCCTGAGATCTCCTACCCGTCTGTAATTCACCAAAAAAGATGTCCTTTGGTATTCTACCATCATCCATCCTCCTAACGTGTCCTATCCATCTAAGTCTACGAAGACTGAGCATGGAATACACCGTCACACAACCTGATCTTTCCAATACTTCAGTATTTGTGATTTTGTCTTGCCACTTAATACCAAGTATTCTTCGCAGACACCGCATATGAAAGCTGTTTAAACGTTTCTCTTGGCGTGAGTAGGTTGTCCAGGTTTCACTGCCATAAAGAAGAGTACTAAGGACACAGGCTTGGTAGACGAGGAATTTTGTTTTGGCAGTAAGCTTCCTGTTCTCCCAGACTCTTTTTGCTAACATGTTCATTGTTGTTGCTGCCTTGCCAATCCTGATGTTGATTTCCTGATCGAGGGATAATTTGCTATTTACCTCTGATCCTAGATATGTAAAATGGTCTACTATCTCCGGTTCGGCGTCGTCAATAAAGATTGATGGTACACCATGTGCACCTTGTGACATAATCTGTGTCTTCTTTTTGTTAATTGTTAAACCAAATTCAGAACAAGCATTGGAGAATGCAGATAGTAGATGTTGTAATTCTTCCTCAGAGTGGGTCGTAATCGCAGCATCATCCGCAAAAAGCAACTCTCTGATTAGTACCCTGCTAATTTTGGTCTTGGCCTTCAATCTCTGAGCATTATAGAGGCCACCATCTGAACGTGAGTGAATGTATATACCATCATCCTCATCACGAAAGGCATATTTCAGTAGAAGTGAAAAGTATATCCCAAAGAGGGTGGGGGCTAGCACACAGCCTTGCTTAACTCCACTCTTGATTTCAAACTCTTCTGAAGTTGAGCCATCAAACTTGATTATACCCTTCATGCCTGTGTGGAACGATTCCACAATGGACAGAAGAGTTGGTGGGCAGCCAATCTTCTTTAGTGCTTTGAACAGACCCTCACGACTGACCAAATCGAATGCCTTTGTGAGGTCGATGAAGGCAATAAACAGTGGCTGATTTTGTTCCCGGCATTTTTCTTGCATCTGTCGCAATGAGAATATCATATCAATGGTAGACCGGTTCTGACGGAAGCCACACTGTGATTCGGGGTAGACTTGATCTCCCAGGACTTGAAGTCTGTGCAGGACAATTCTGGCAAATACTTTCCCAATGCCATGAGCCTGACGACGTCATGGCATGGTTCAGTTATAGCCTGGGTCACAGAATACAGGTTGCGACTGTGTTCAGAATTGAACACGGGAACGTGGAAAGCAGGGGCTTTCCACACAACGTGAAAAACGTTGGAACTCACTTCCCAGGTGACAGGAAGTGAGTTCGGGCCAAGGCAGTCGGCGTTGATCCATCGTCCTGTGTGGACATGGTGAAAAGTAGACAGCGTTATGGCTCTATATTGAGCCACGCATTTTATCTGTGATGTAGTGTAATGTGATGTGACTGTCGAATAAGTGATGAGATCTTCGATTATGTGATTGTGTATATTATACGTAGGAAACTTATAACAGTCTTTGTGTTCACTCTTGTTCGAGTTAACTGCAGTTCGAGTGGGTGAGGTTTATGACGTATGATCGAGTAACCAAGATATACTCATGTGCTGCGAGATGACCAGGGTTCTGACTGGAGAAGAAGAGAAGAAAGAATCATCCCCTGTTGGACACGAGAAGTGTTGCTACACAAGTATTGATAGTAGCTCATTCAGATAGACCCAGACACAGACCCTGGCACTTGGGGGTTTATCGTCCATATGAATCCTGAGGCCACAGATGATGATTTGACATACGTAACACGTGCCAACGTAAAGTTTAAGCCACAAAGTATCATTCTACAAGTAGAGAATTGGCTAACGGAAAAGTTGATATCACACATGATGAAACGAGAAACATAATCACCAACTCCTGCTATCATAATGAATTTAAAATGACAAAACAGGCGTTGAACTGTACGCATTATAAAAGGCATGTGAACAATTGAACAGATTCGGCAAAAAGATGTAGTCAACAAGTGTAATAATTAAATGTCTTATCAAGTATTAGAAGTGTGAATAAAGACAAATCAAGGCGTCAACAGCAAGTATTGATTATGTTAATGAGGCAATGGACACATGTAAACATGGGAATTCCCCGTACGAACTGTTAAAACCAGGTCACAGCAAGAGAAAATATGAATCAGGCCTACAGAGTTGTGACAGGCTTGCTGTGTCAACAAGCGAGGTCAGACGGTCGACAGGTCTACTGTGTTGATGAACATATGGTCAACAGAGAAGCGACAGTCATAGCTGGCTACAGCGTGTACATTCAAGAAACGACACACAAGTTAACAATTTGAGACATCAGGATGTGATCAGCCAGGCTGAAATAAACTATTGTAAAACGGGAACATTTTCTAATAAACACCGGAACTGAGTGAACTTGTAAAGTGCCGGTATTTGACAGAACACCGTGTTATATTCGAGGGGCCTGGTGTGTGTGTAGTTCATAGTTGCCGTAAAAACATTAAGTGGGCTATTGGATCAACTGAAATTAGGTTAAATATTGTAACTGTGTGATTAGACAGTGTAAGTTAGGAGAGTTGTAAACAAACAGCAGGACAGTTTAAGCTAAGAACGGGCAATATAGAAGCCATTAGCGTTGTGCAATTAGTATTTAACAATAGTCTATATTATTATTAAGCATGTGTAGTTATATTTGTGATATGTTGTTATTGTTTAGTTTGTGTTAGATATGTTATGTAATTGTGAATTTGTTTTATGTGACAGTAACCTAACGAATGCATATAAAATTACTTGGTAGTAAAGTAGTAGCATTATGTAATAATTTGAGTGCAGCCTACGTTAGGAAATAACTATAATTATAATTATTGAACAACGTACTAGTTCACAGTTAGTGTAATAATAGTTAAGGAGTACTAGTACTTATGTGTGGAAACCAATATCTTAATGAACAGTATACGATAATAAGATGATAGTAGTGATTAGTGAACGATATTGTAGAATATTTTACGGTTATGTTGTTATAATTAATTTTGGTTATAGGTTACTTTTATGCATGATTTCTGAATTTTGTTATAATTTTAGTAATTATTTTGTTTGGTTCTTAATGATTTATTGCATGCAGAAGTTTGGTTAATTTAGATCATCATCATTTCTTGCATGCAGGTTTGAGGAGGATATTATTATTTTTCTTCAGGTATTTTATTGTTATTTAAAATAGAATTGGCAATTGTTTGTCCAGTGGAAAATTAACAGATAGGGAATAAACACCTGGCGAAGTGAATTTCGCATGAGTGAGTTTGTTTACAACTGGAGACGTGCATTGCCGGCATGGTTCGTGGGTAATCTTTCTGTGCCGACAAGAGCATTTCTCAAGAATGTTTCGCATCTTGTAGAGCAGCCTTCCGAAATATGGCATGGGTAATTGTTATGTGGCGGGGGACTTGCTATGCGGGGTGTTGGGCATATGTGATTGTAGGTTCAACTAACTGTTGTTGTGTGTATGGGTTAATGATACACAGCAGAGTGTTGTTGCGGAAAAGAGTGGTCTAGAAATAAAAATAGCTTACAAATGATAACAGCTTGTGAGGTTGTGTTACATCAACACCTGACCGGTGTCGCGTCTCTGGGTTATGATACGCGACATTGTTTTGGGCTATGGTGGAACATAATTTCTAAGCATTTAGTTCATATTTTCCACTGTATAAATTTCTCTGAAGTTGAGTTTGTGGCATGGAAAATTATTTAGGTTAACATCATTATGTCTTGCATGCTATGGTTGAGTGTGGTAGTTGGTTTAATTTTCATTAGTGGATTTTGGTTAATACTATCTTTAGTGAATGGGAATTCATGTCAAATGGGTGGATATCCGAGCGGTGTTTGGCAGTGCAGTGTTCTCTTTGGTAACATCAGACTGGTCGACTCTAGCACGGCATTGGCAGAGATCGCTGGGAGAAAACATCAGTTGGGATGGAAACCGGAGATGACTTTGTCAATATTGATAGTATGATAAGTTACGTCATGTGGGCGGCTGATCTCTGATACGGGTTATGGTGGTTGATGTGAATGGAATGAATGTGTTAAATGATAATCCGTGACGGGGACCGGCGGCACAGATCATTTCGATATTTGTTAGGTTTATATTTTAATTTTGAAAGATTTTGTGATTGACAACAGTAGTGGGTAGGTAAAACCATATGGGTATTGGCATCATTTAATGTGGGGTTGCTAACACCGGGTGAGCTGAGTGTGTGCTCGCTGTGTGATGGCGGTCTCGCATTGCAGGTTGTTAATATGTGTGGTTTAGTGGCAGATGGAGACTCACTCATGTATGGAGGCACTATGAATTAACTGACTGTACAGAACTAACCTATGTAAATAACTTGATGATTGATTGCATGTATTACTAACACGTGGTCATGGTGCCACATAGCCATACAGGTTGAGTTAGAATTGAAATTGAAGAGATGTTATTGGAAAGGAAGCTATATTGCAATATGAGTATGATTATGTAATTATATAGAGATTGATTAGTAATTATTTTATGGAATAGAGAACTTAAATTATAAGCAATGATTGTTATTATTGCAAATATAGCATTATATTATAGGTTATATAATTATATGATTGATGTTGGGTGTTAGATAATTATTATTACTATTACATATTTATTATTTATACGTATTAATGAATATTGTGAACTATTTATGTAAATGCTATATAATTTTAGTAATGAGAATATAATTACTTATTGGTTGAGTATAGATATTATTTAATTATGTTATTAATTGATTGATGGAGACATATATTTGTGTTCATATTTATTATTATGTTGCATTTATTGATATTTGTTGATTGATTTTGATTAATATAAGAAGAAATTGTTTAGATTTATAGGATACTTAGTATTGGAATCATTAATGAAATTGATGAGAGTACGATATAGAGGATGAAGACACAATAGAAGTTGTGGCAGTTGAAGCGTAATGAGTTGGTCAAATGGAACGAAACGGCCAGTAATATAAGATGCTCTCAGGCTTATTAGCTGCAGCTATGTTCATTGCTATACGCTGGGTCTACAACGACAGAGTCAAAGAGGATGTTTAGGCTGGCGGTACTTGGAACTTTGTATAGGCATGGGCGGTGGTGGAAGGCTGTGGCTGCAGTGGTTGACTGACTGGGGATGCGGGTGGTCAAGTATGGTAACGCGAAAACAGCAAAGATGTGCTGGCGGTACTTGGAACTTAGTATCTTCCTTGGATAATCCTTGCAGTCGGGTATCAGTCTGTCTACCATGGGAACGCTGGCTTGCGTTGTACAGGTGGCCTTGTATGTAACGCGATAACAGCTGATCTTCTAGACCTGGGACGAGTGGCTTAGCAAATGAGTGGTGAGGATGAGCAGATGAAGCTGAGTGATGGTTAGTCTTGTATGACCACTATAGACGCTACCTGCCAATAAAACGCGGAATTGATTATGATACCATCATAGCATTAATAGAATGGAAATATTAAGTCTCGGAGTCATATTACAAACTGAGGGTTCATATATAGACAGATTAGAATTTAGATGTAGAAATTCTGATTCAATGTTACAAAGAACAGTTACATTGATATTGTAATATAGGAATTTGATAAAAGGTTGTAGGACAAAATAGAGGTATGCATTTGGATGTACGTTATATGTTGATGAGAATAATTAACTAGTTGTATATTTCAGAGTGACAAGAACTTAACAAGGTTTATGGAAAGACGACAGATAGTTAAATTAGAATTAGAACTACATTAATATTGCTTACATAACTAAAAATTGGATATTTCAAAAATTGATTCTCAATTTTTGCCCGTGGAAGGGGGGAATGCCATGAGCCTGACGACGTCATGGCATGGTTCAGTTATAGCCTGGGTCACAGAATACAGGTTGCGACTGTGTTCAGAATTGAACACGGGAACGTGGAAAGCAGGGGCTTTCCACACAACGTGAAAAACGTTGGAACTCACTTCCCAGGTGACAGGAAGTGAGTTCGGGCCAAGGCAGTCGGCGTTGATCCATCGTCCTGTGTGGACATGGTGAAAAGTAGACAGCGTTATGGCTCTATATTGAGCCACGCATTTTATCTGTGATGTAGTGTAATGTGATGTGACTGTCGAATAAGTGATGAGATCTTCGATTATGTGATTGTGTATATTATACGTAGGAAACTTATAACAGTCTTTGTGTTCACTCTTGTTCGAGTTAACTGCAGTTCGAGTGGGTGAGGTTTATGACGTATGATCGAGTAACCAAGATATACTCATGTGCTGCGAGATGACCAGGGTTCTGACTGGAGAAGAAGAGAAGAAAGAATCATCCCCTGTTGGACACGAGAAGTGTTGCTACACAAGTATTGATAGTAGCTCATTCAGATAGACCCAGACACAGACCCTGGCACCCAACAATACACAGAAGTGAGATACCCCTATAGTTGTTACAGTCGCTCCGATCTCCCTTGTTCTTGTACAGCGTTATGATGTTTGAATCTTTGAAATCCTGTGGGACTTGTCCTTCTCGCCAGCATAGCTCTATTAGCTGGTGGATCTGTAGAGCGAGTGTGTCTTGCCCACTCCTGATCACCTCTATTGGAATCCCATCCTTACCTGGAGCCTTGCCAGATGCAAGCTCATTTATAGCACACTTAACTTCTGTTATGGTGGGAAGTGTGTCCAGGTGGTCAAGAGTTGGCAGGACCTCTATGGCGTTGAGGGCATCATCCGCTAGCTTGGTCTCACTTGAGTAAAGCTCTAAATAGTGCTCGACCCATCTATCCATCTGCTGTTTCTTATCAGTGATGATTTCTCCAGTCAAGGTTTTCAGCGGTGCACTTCTTTTGACCATTGGACCACAGGCTTTCTTTATCCCTTCATACATGCTTCTGATGTTTCCCTTATCACTTGCGATTTGAATGGACTCACATAACTTGATCCAATAGTCATTCGCACACTGCCTGGCAGCCTTTTGTACATCCTTCCTTGCTTGCTTCAGCTCACTCAGAGTGTTACGTGTTGGTCTTTCCTTGTTTCTTAAGAGAGCCATCTTCTTTTTATCAATCAAGGGCTGCAGTATCTGGCTGTTTGCTGCAAACCAGTCCTGCCTCTTATGATCCACAGTGCCGTAAACCCCTACCGCTGTTTTATAAATAGTTTCCTTAAGTTTACTCCATTTATCATTTACTATACAATTTTCTGATGTATCATTGAAAGCGTCTTCAAGTTGCTGTTGAAATTCAAAGCACTTTCCAGGATCGTGAGTGTTAGTAATATTAATCCTGGGGCTAGACTTGTGTTAAGCTGTGTAGATTCTCTTTGGTCTCAGTCTAACCCTTGCAACAACCAAAGAATGATCTGTATCACAGTCAGCACTGTGGTAACTTCGAGTTAATGATGTATGGTTCAGATGTTGTCTCCGTGTGATAATGAAGTCCAGCTGATGCCAATGGCCAGATCTTGGATGTTTCCATGTGACCTTATGCATCTCTTTTGTTTTAAAAAAGGAGTTTGTAATACATAGGTCATTTCTAGTGCAATGCTCCAGCAGCCTTTGCCCATTATCATTCATGCGACCGATGTTGTATTTTCCAAGGCACATTGGCCATGAACTCGAGTCCTTGCCCACACGAGCATTGAAATCACCGAGAATATAAATATAGTCGGATTTTGGAACTGCCTTGATCGCAGAGTCTAGCTGCTCATAGAACGTATCCTTCACATCATCAGAGGAAGCGAGTGTCGGTGCGTATGCAGTGAGAATGGTGGCAAATCCACAGGAGGTTGCCAAGCGCAGTGATAATAATCTTTCATTACCTCCAGCTGTTATATCAATCATTCCCAGTAGCGAATTCTTCACTGCAAAGCCCACACTTCATGGTGGTTTCATATTATATTAAGAATTGTTACTGGAGATGAAACCTGGGTTCACTACCACAAGCCGAAAACGTTGAGATCGAGCAAGAAATGGCGCCATCACCCCACACCGAAACCAAAGAAGTATCACACGCAGCCATCTGCAGGGACGGTTATGCTGATCTCTTTTCGGATAAACGAGGCACTATTTTAAAGCACTGCATGACAAGAGAGAAAACTTTCACCTGTGATACGTATACAGTAATCATCTTCGATTCGCAATCAATTCAAACGACATGGACTTCTGAGTACAAAGCAACTGTATGTTCAGTAATTTTTCATTGCTTTCTGAACTGCTGACGCTTCATACCACACGAAATCAACGCAAAACGACCTGTTTAAAATTGCCCGCGACTGATTTCTAACCCTCGGGTCGCTATTTCGGGGAATTGTGAAATCTGCGTTTTACAACCCCACAAAAGCCACATATGCATAGGTGTACTAGAGTGGAAATTAACTTAATACAGGCAGCACGCCGTTTGGGACAAGAAGTGTTTATGAACATCTTAATTATCTCCATTTTCATAACAAAACACAGGTGTTTTAAATCACTCAAACTCTGTATATATTCTCAACAATGAAGATTAGTTTACAACCATTTCTGTGGCGGCTTGGAGACTTCAAAGCGGATTTGTGTAGTCTAGGCTGCCAGCACGAACCGGGCCTAACATTCCAGTCTGTTCTTTAGATAATTTCACAATGAGTTCACAGTTTTCAGTATCGCTATATCTAGCGAGCTTGCAACAATAGAGTAATATACTATTAGCCCAAGACCTATATCCTCTGTTGCTATAGTTCTGTCATTCAAGGATCCTCTTCCAGTCTTTGAGATGTTTTGTGTGTATGCTGCTAGTTTTGTCGTTTACAGAACGTTGCAGTCAGCCTGGGCATTTATTGGATGTTTGTAATTTTCTGAGCAATTTTATGTTCAATAGTTTGCTATTCAATTTCTGATGTAGAGAAGCGAATCATAGACAATTTGAGGTCAAGTGATACATTATGTTGAAGATGCAGGGGTGTGATTTTAATGAAGAATGGTGAGTGGACGAGAAGCGGCTGGCCGAGTGGCCAATGCCTGGTTCTCGTTCGTGAGTCGAGGGTTCGAATCCTCGGTAAGGTGTGGAATTTTTTTCTGCCGGGGGCAAAAAGACAACCCTAACCTGCACAGTTCGCGGTGACTGCAACTAGCCTGGCGGCCTTAATGCCTCAGGCTCAAGACCCCTTGTCATATACTGCAAGTTACTATAGGCAGTGATGACAGTTTGGCAGATGAGAACATCGTGGACAGATAGAAAATGCAATGAAGATATCTTAAAAGAGTTAACTCAGAAAAATAACTGGTTTCTCGCATCAGAAGAAGACAGTCCACATTCTTTGAGTATGTCGTCACAACGGGAAAGCTGGAATGGAGAAGAAGCTGGCGGAAACCAAGAAAGAAGATGCTAACATAATGGCGTGAAGAAACACGAGCATAAGAAATGATTGGCAGCACAAGAGACACAATTCTGTGGACAGACATGATCACCACCACCACACAGCGTGTATTATAAGAAAGAGTAATATTTAAACAAAGGCGTCATACATTCCAAGAGGAAGACCTAGAAGCAAATACCTGGATGGCTTGGCCTCGTGGCATGGTCGAGACAAAAACACAGAGCTGATCCACGGCTCGGGTGATCGAGTGAGATGGCAAAACATGACCGCCCACGCTTACCGGCATGGCACATGATGGATGGATGGATGGCCATACATAAAATATTGCCTAGCAAGAAATCCTGCAATATTGTATTTATCGCGTCTTTGTTTAAATTTACTGAAGGGATATATTGTTTTGCATTTAAGTTTTTACTACTTTAAAGGACGTTATATTGGGGCAAATGCAGAAATTCAGATATCTAGGCACATGGATAACATCAGATGGAGGATCAATCACTGAGATAAAGAACAGAATATGACAAGCAAAAACTGCATTCTATCAAATGAAAAATGTTTTGTGCAATAAGTCATTGTCTTTGAAAGTCAGAAAAAGATTTCTTGCATGTTACACAGAATCAATTTTAACATACGGTTGTGAATCCTGGACAATTAGTAAACAAGCAAAAAAGTCCTTGGAAGCCTTGGAGATGTGGTTTTATAGAAGAATGCTGAAAATCAATTGGACAGCCAAAATTAACAGTTAGGGCGTTTTAAGGAAAGTTGAGTCGCAAAGACAACTGATCACAAACATCAGAAAGAGGCAGTCATCGTTTTTAGCCAGGTTATGAGGAGACAAAAACTGGAACATGTTGTGACAACCGGAAAGATTTGAGGAAAGAGAGATAGAGGGAGACAGCGGGAGAAATTCTTGACAGTCTTGTGTCATGACACTGAAGGGAGTCAACACACGAAGTCTGGTGTCATGGCACTGAAGGGAGTCAACACACGAATTGATCCATGACGTCGGAGAACGTAATTTGTGCAGAGGTATGATCGCCCATGCCAGCCGGCAAGGCATTGGATGATGATGATGATGATTGATTTATCAACGGCCAACGCTCATACCAATGCGAAAATCAATGCATAGCGCGCCTGCTTCCAATTAACCTGCCGCTAACTTCAAACCCGGTATGTGGGAATTGTGATACGGCGTTCCCTGACCCTAGCCGTAGACGCTGGCATATGCTGTTGGCCCAATATTTTAGACCAATCGGCACTCGATGGATGATACGGACAATATCTCACCGCCCACCTTTACTTGCCATGTAACTTCTGGTATCCATTTCAGATTGGGTCAACTTGGTAGCTCAGGTCCTGGATAAACATCCGACCTCCTGGGATTTGAACACACTTCCACCTGGGACATGACAAGCGGGCACCCACACCCCAGACCCACTCCACCTCTCTTTCAATAGTTTATATATAGCCATGCCCTATTGCATTCGTATATTCTTGCAATTGTTTCTTCTTCTTCTTCTTCTTCTTCTTCTTCTTCTTCTTCTTCTTCTTCTTCTTCTTCTTCTTCTTCTTCTTCTTCTTCTTCTTCTTCTTCTTCTTCTTCTTCCTCTTCTTCTTCTCCTCCAATTCCTCTTCTTCCTTTCCCTTTCTTCTTAGTCTTCTACGTCTTATTTTACTTCTTCTTCCTCTCCTCAGCCTCCACCCCTTCTTCCTTCTTCTTCCTTTCCGCATCCCCTCCTGTTCCTTCTCCTCCTTCTTCTTCTTCCTCTTCCTCTTCTTCTTCTTCCTTTCCCCCTCTTCCTCCTCCTCCTTTTTATTCTTCTTCTTCCTCCCCTCCGCCTCCACCTCTCCTTCATTCTTCTTCTTTTTTTCTCCTCCATCTCCTCGTCTTCCTTCTTCTCCTCTTTCTACACTTCCTCCTCCTTCTTATTCCTCTCCTTCACCTCCACCTTTTCCTCCTCCTCCCCAACCTCCTCCTCCTCCTTCTTCTTCCTTCCAACTTCTCTCCCCCGCCTCCATCCCTTCCTCGTCACACTCCTCTTTCTTCTTCTTCTTCTTCTTCTTCTTCTTCTTCTTCTTCTTCTTCTTCTTCTTCTTCTTCTTCTTCTTCTTCTTCTTCTTCTTCTTCTTCTTCTCTTCTTCTTCTTCTTCTTCTTCTTCTTCTTCATCTTCTTCTTCTTCTTCTTCTTCTTCTTCTTCTTCTTCTTCTTCTTCTTCTTCTTCTTCTTCTTCTTCTTTCCCTCCGCGTCTTCCTCCTTCTCCTCTTCCTCCTCCTCCTTCTTTTTCTTCTCTCCGACTCCTCTCCCCCGCTCTATCTCTTCCTCCTCCTCCCCTTCCCCCTCCTACTTCTTCTGGAGAAGCCAATCTACACTAACACTCCATAATCGCCTCTTATGATATTCGTGTCAGGTTACATTATTACCATTCCACGCTTACATTATACAGACCCCGATAATACAAGGGCCAATCTGCCAGTTGACTCACAATAAAGAAAAACTATTAAAAAATTCCTGCTGTATTTAGCTCTTTATTAAACCGTTTAGCATTTTAACGCACATGTGAATAATTGCATATTTTTTTCACCAAAAAATTGAGTGGCAATAACCAAACCCATTATAGAAACTATCGAGTGTCTTAAGACAGCTTACTTCCAGTTATATGATATCCTTAATGATAAGTTTTATGGTATCCTTAATGATAAATTTTATGGTATCATTAATGATAAGTTTTGTCAGAACAACAGCGAAGCTTGTAAAGTAAAGCGGCACAACAGACAAGAGAGGAGGAGCGCTGCCTTTGTTGCAGCGGTTTATTACATTAGAATGCGGAACCTGGTTTACATATTATATGAAGCAATGACCCGTGTTAACTGTTCTTCCATGCGTTCAGAAAGCGGAGAAAGATTTAAACTGTGCACTGCATTATTCTGCGGTGTTTGTGATTACTTCGTCACAGCAGCGATAAAAGATACAGCAGTGCGAATTCCGAACAGTAGACATATGGTGTGGATATTTTAAACTGAATTTCTCTCGGGGAATTTGTTGTCATCTTCAAAATATGTGTAAGTGTAACAAGTGATTTTATGCATTAATGTTAGGTAATCGAGTGATAGCCGTGGCAGGAAATTGTTTTCTGACGGAGTCAAACTAGACAAGAGCGTCATGCGGGAAGACAGCGAGGAGTAGTCAGACAACACAGACCTGATGTCGCAGTCATTACTTACTAGGGACGGGATCTGAGTACTTATGGACTAACAGTTCCATGTACAGTGAGAATGATCTGTTGACTAAATAACTAACTAACTAACTAACTAACTAACTAACTAACTAACTAACTAACTAATTACATAACTAAACAGGTAACTAACTAACCAGGCGACTAACTAACTACCTGACCAACTAACTAACTAACTAACTAATTAACTACTTACCTAGCTAATTATTTAACCAACTACCTAGGTAACTAACTAGGCAACTAACTAATTAACTAATTAAGTAACTAACAACTAACTAATTAACTAACTAACTTGCTAATTAATTAACGAACTAACTAACTAACTAACTAACTAACTAACTAACTAACTAACTAACTAACTAAATAACAAACTAGCTAATTAATCAACTAACTAGGTAGCTAACAATGTAACTAACTAACAATTAACAACTAACTAACTAACTAATTAATTAACTAACTTGCTAATTAATTAACGAATTAACTAACTAACTAACTAATCAACGAACGAACTAACTATAAATAAACAAACTGACTAGGTAACTAACTAACTAGCTAACTAACTAACATGGTAACTAACTAACTAGGTAACTAACAAACTAATTACTTAACTAGCTAGGTAATTGACTAACTAGTTAAGTGGGTAACTAACAAACTAACTAACTACGCAACTAACTAATTAATTCATTAAATAACTAACAACTAACTAACTAATTAACTAACTAACTTGCTGATTAATTAACGAACTAACGAACTAACTAAATAGCTAACTTGCTAATTAATCAACTAACTAACTAGGTAGCTAACAATGTAACTAACTAACTAAAAACTAACTAATTAACTAACTAACTAACTAACTAACTAACCAACTAACTACTTAATTAACTATCTTGCTAATTACGGAAGTGGAAATCCAGCAACTAATTCAAGACAATGCTCACTCGGGTGATGTGATTATCTACACAGATGGTTCGGTGTCAAGATGTGAGAAAAGTGGCTGGGGGTTCATAGCCAAAGCTAATGGTCGACGTTTGGGGCAGGAGAGCCTGGCATATACCACAACATCCAGCTTAAGAATGGAGGTGGAGGCGGTCACTGCGGCTCTCCGCTGGATGGAGAATACGACACACACACACACACACACACACACACACACACACACACACACATCGTGATTGTAACTGACTCAGAAAGCATGCTGACGAGGGTGAGGACGGGGAGGCTTCGTGCGGAGTGGCTTGCTATGCTTCGGAGGTCACGGGTGACAAGCATCGCCTGGATCTTTTCTCCAGGGCATGCCGGTGTGCTGGGAAATGAACAGGCGGACAGATTGGCTGGCTCTGCAGAACTTGGTGGAGTATTGATACATGACAAGGCAGATGTGGTTGCGGCCTTGTAGGAGCACGTGCACACCTCGGAGGAGCAAATGGATTACCATGGTCTGGCAAGAATGAGACAGCGAGAGTGACGAGGGGATCTGGCCGACGCTCAACGCTCAGAGGAAAGGCGAGACGGACATATAATCAGATTGCTACTGGTACTATTAGTGTTGGAACTCTTTGCTGGCTGCTGAGGATGGGGACGGAGCGCTTATGGGAATGCCCTGAATGCTGTGATGTCGATTCCTAAATCAATCAATCAATCAATCAATCAATCAAATTAATTAACTAGCTAGGCGATAGACTAACTAGTTAACTAGCTAACTAATCAACTAACGAACTATGCAACTAACTGATTAACTAATTAAGTAACTAACAATTAACTAACTAACTAACTAAACTAACTAACTAACTAACTTGCTAATTAATTAACCAACTAACTAACTAAATAACTAATTAGCTAATTAATCAAGTAACTAACCAAGTAGCTAATTAACAACTAACTAACTAACTAACTAACTAACTAACTAACTAACTAACTACTTCATTAACTACTTAATTACTTATCTAACTACCAAGGTAATTAACTAACTAGACAACTAACTAACTATCTAATTAAGTAACTAACAACTAACTAACTATCTTGCTAATTAATTAACGAACTAACTAACTAACTAAATAACTAACTAGCTAATTAATCAACTAACTAACTAGGTAGCTAACAATGTATCTAACTAACAATTAACAACTAACTAACTAACTAACTAATTAATTAACTTGCTAATTAAATAACGAACTAACA
The DNA here is from genome assembly GCA_014155875.1 of Cepaea nemoralis. Lineage (NCBI taxonomy): Eukaryota > Metazoa > Mollusca > Gastropoda > Stylommatophora > Helicidae > Cepaea > Cepaea nemoralis. Next base: position 40,900 of record JACEFZ010004394.1, on the reverse strand, counting down.
AACTAACTAATCAACGAACGAACTAACTATAAATTATTTTGTTTGTCCATCAAGAATGATGATGACCATATGACGTTGGATGAAGAATGACTTGCGCGATGACTTGGATTAAAGTGAGGAAGAGTTGCGCAATTCGTCGACCTCACTCTCTCGCCTGAGTCCAGTGGCAAGACAAGTCGAGACGACTGGAGACGAATACAGATGCAGTGGATGACCAGGGCACTCTACGTGCCTTGCCGTGCTCATTACGTTACACAACGCTTTGCAGGTAAACGCCGTCTTGCCCGTTGAATCAGGAATGATTTCTTCCGCGCAGTCTGCCGAATCCTGTCTTCACTTGCTGAGTAGGCATACCCTTGTTTACCGCTTGGTTTGACACCAAATCGGCTACCCACGCCACGTTTAGCCAGCCTCTCACAGTTGTTGCCCGGAATTGGTGGCCGCTGTCGCATGTTGACAGCTACTAGGAGCCACAAGCGCGAGCTGGGTGTCAGGCTTGGACCAGTGGGGGATGGGTCCTGAAAAGGACATGAGAGTCATCCTTACCAAAATAAATTAACTAACTAACTAAGTAACTAACTAGCTAACTAGCTAACTACTAACTAACTAACTAACATGGTAACTAACTAAATAGGTAACTAACAAACTAATTAATTAACTAGCTAGGTAATTGACTAACTAGTTAACTGGCTAACTAATAAACTAACCAAATAGTTAATTAACTAACTATCTAGATAAATAAGTAATAAACTAGTTTGTTAGGTATTTAACCAACTAATTAAATAGTCAACTAACTAACTATCTAGCTAGATAACTAACTGACTGAATAGTTAATGAATTGACTAGCTAGGTAACTAACTACCTTGTTGTTTGTCCATCAAGAACGATGATGACCATTCATTTCATCCAGTGGGGTTGAAAGTATGGAGCCGTGGGTTCTAAGATGGCTGAAAAGGCCTATTTTGGCTCGAAATGTTGTTTGACAACGTGGACAAATAATGCTTGACGTTTCTGGAGGAGGATTTCCTACAGTGGTAACTAACTAACTACTTAACTAACTAACTAACTAACTAACTAACTAGGAAATTAACTATGTGACTGGGACGCAGAGGTGCTTCCAAGGCACCAGGGCCGGGTTATATACTGGCCAAGACCTACTGATGCGTCCTCGTCGAGCGTCCTGGGCAACAAGTCCTTTCGGGGTCCTGGCTAAAGTCAATAGGATCGCCGATTCCTCCGAAGTCGGAGAGTGTCTGCCTGTACGGCGAGGAACCACCAGTCTGCACACCAATAAGCCAGACATGGGACAACGGATACTCACGCAAACCTCAGGTCCTGTATGACATCACACTGATGTTGGACAACAGGATGCCTTCATCCGACATACAGGACTTCACGTTGGAGCTCAAGCCAACGAACACAAGCAAGCAACTATGTGACTAACTAGCTTATTAACTAAATGGGCTGTGAAATTTCTGTGGATTGCTTTTACGTCTGTCCGCTGTTGTTTGTAGTGTGAACTGCATGTTCGTAACAATGGTGGCCGGTTGTCGCTGAATTGACTGGTTTGCCTTTTGGGTACACGAATACATTTTTCAGGAGACTACTGGGAGTCGTCTCTGGAGCTACGGGGTTCGTGCTTCGTGCGGCGTTTACGGCGGGTCGCCATGCGAAAGAGACCGTGCCACGTGGGAAAAAGACCCGGGATCAATGAAGTCTTTCTGGTGACTGCCGATTCCATCCACGATGAACTGTATTTTTCGTGGAGGACTTTTATGTTGGCATTCTGGCGGCGGCTTATGCGGCGTACCTGTGCGGGCTGTTGGCTTGCCGAGACTCCTGTTTGTTCCACTTTTTACATTGGGCAGTGAGGATCATTTTGTGTGATATTCACTGGCGCAGGAATTGAGCATAACGGGGACCACCCGTTGCCGTGAACTAACCAACCAACTAACTAGCGAACTAACTAACTAACTAACTACTAACTAACTAACTAGTTAATTAACTAACTAACTATGTAACTAATAATCTAATTAACTAGGTAACTAATCAGCTAACCAGCTGGGTATATTACTGACTAGTTAACTGACTAACGACTAACTAGCTAGGTAACTAACTAGCTAGGTAATTAACTAGCTAGGTAACTAACTCGCTTGGAAACTAACTACTTGTTAACTATCTAATTAACTAAGTAACTAACTGTTTTCTGACTACTACGACTCTGGGGTGGATCTAGTCCTATAAACTGGGTACGGTGTAAAATTCGGAGTTTCATGGATTTGTCTCGGAGGGAAAAGAAGTGAGGAAGGAAACTCGTCAATGCAAACACAATATGTCTTTGATTTAAAATAAATGAATGCTTAATGTTTCACATACCAACGGCGGTATGTGCGATGCGAGTTCTTTTAGTTCACATAATTGAAACAATATTAAAGATTGTTCGCGGAGGTCAGCATGGAAGAACAGATAAAAGCGACGACCCGCAGGAGTCTCTGGGAAAATTGCATTCGTGAATCGAACCCACGAAGTAGGGAGTGTGTGATAGACGACGAAACCACTTCGCCACACATAGCTCTATAGATGTCATTAGAAAACAGCAAGTTAAATGGTTCAGCCATATAACAAGGCTACCAACTAACTGTATACCACAACAAGCAATGATTACATACCAAAGGGAACCAGAATAAGAGGCCGGGCCATGTAAACGATGGACAGAGGGAATAACTGAATTCATGAGAATAGCGATAGATGAAGTCCATAAACGGACACTCTCCCGCTGTTTATGCTTCACCTCGACACCGCAAGGTACAAGAAGAACAAGATGAGATGATGAACTTTTTCTCGCGTACCTGAGTGATACAATATTGTTACACACATTGGCTTTATTGTCTCTCCGTTATCGAATGCAGTTGTGTCATTCACGGATCGCTATCTATCACTTTGTAAGACTTAGTTTGCAGAGGTTTGTATTTGTTCTGCATGAACACGTTTGGGATTGGGGTTGGTAAAATATCACATTCATTGCACACCCATATTCTCCAAAAGGGCTTCAGTCTTCTCCCATAGATAACTCAAGGATACCTTAGCACAATGCACGAAATACGTATCACCAGCGATGATCCAAATGTGCGCATAGAAGAATCGTACATGTTATAAATATTCATTTTTGTTTTGTTTTGTTTTGTGGGGTAGGTTTTCTATTTTCTTTCTTTCTTTATTTTTCTTTTTCAGGACGTGCGGTTTTCGGCCCTCTCTAGATTTCCAATTACTGAGAGATGTGCACAAGAGTCCTTCCAGTTTTTCGTCCTTGTCCGATTAAGTTAAGGGTCAAATCCATCAGCATAGGGAAGTCATATTTTATAGAAACCATACCAACCATGCCGTGAATAGAAAACATTCTGATCAATTTAGATGACGTCGTATCTCTAAGCCTCGCCGTCCACACAATCTGAAAGAACCTATCCTGTTGGCGGTATTTTGTATTGCCATAAAACAGGGTTAAAGACAGAGAATCGGCTTCATTGCATCGAGTCTATACCATCTGTCAAAGTTGCTCTCTTGAGTTGAGTTGAGGTGAGAACTGATGTGGCTGCATTCAGGTCATTCCCATACGCGTTCCGTCGCCTCGTTCAACAGCCAGCGAAGAGTCATACTACTAATAAGAACAATAAGCATCACACAAAGCACGAACTCTGTAGTTCCACCGGTGATCTGAAGGACGCAGTCCGGACACAAACACCAATAGCTTCAGATCATGTGGCACACAGCTTGACCCTTTCCCTCTCCCTACATAGCTTTAGTATAGTTTTTGTTTTCTTGTACAACTGTTTTTAAGGCCTTTTTTAACTGGTTCCCTTTGGTATGTACATCATTGCTTGTTGTGGTATACAGTTATAGTGCATTCACATTTGTTTGCATCCATATAATAATTCATATCTTCTGTTTTTTTATACAACTGTCAAAGTAATTATCTGTGTAAAGGGAACATATTTTATGTATTTAATCTCACTGCAACAACGTCTGTGTAAATGGAACAGATGTTCTGAATCTAATATTTCAGCAACTTCTATTCAAAAGGTACATACGTTTTGAATTTAATCTTTCAGGAAACATTTATGTGTGAAGGGAACAGAAGTTCTGAATATAATCTCTCTACATCATCTTCTGTGCCCGGATGGAATTATCTATTCAAAAAGCAGGGAAGTTCTTAATCAAATCTCTTTTCAGCAACTTCTGTCTCTTGTATGGAAATCTCTATGTAACGGTTTCAGAAGTTAGAAATCTAATCTCCATACAACAACATCTGTCTATCTCCCCACAACAGCTTCTGTCCCCAGGATGGGGATTATCTGTTCAAAGGGCACATATGATCTTAATCTAATCTCTGCAACACATTTTGTCTCTGGGGCTTTTTCTTGGACACACTTTTCCTGACTAGAAACCTCATCTCCAAAAGATGACATTGGAACATGAATTGCAGTTTCTTTTTCTGCCAGGAAAATTTCAATGTATGGACTTCTCATGTATGGATTAGTTTTAGTTTAGTTTAGTCGTTGGATCAACATCACGGCACACGGTTTAACCCATAAGTGCTCCGTTTCCCTCCTAGCTCAAACCTGAGTCTGGAGAAACTCAGCTCAATGCACGAACTCCGTTGCATCGGCGAGGATCCTGAAATTCTTTGGGTAGATTTTTAACTCGAAATTTTGCCCGGGAAGCGCCGTTAGGCTCCTCTTTTTCGATTTCCAACTGCAAAGGGATTTTTTACCTGCGCAACAATACAAACGGGCGTCCGATCTCACTACCCAGAGACCAGGGGAAATTTTATTGCTGGAAGTCCAGGTGGATTTTTTAAATAAATTCCGGTCCACACCGGGGCCTGAACCCGGGACCTCCAGCACTCGAGGCGGACACCATACCTCAAGATCACTCAGCCCCCCTCATGTATGGATTGATGCATCCATGGGCTCTGTATGTCGTACTGCATATTCTGGAACAGCATTCTCCTGAATATGTTCAACCATTCTGTGCTCATTTGATAAACCCTTAACAGCAATATTGCTTCATCATTTTTAAGGAGTTGAACTGAGAAATTGCGGACATTTCTTAGGCCATCACCTGACTAACTTCTATTGTTAAACCTGTCACAACGTCCAACTTCGCTGTTGAATCGTCAAAATGAACGCGTTCTTTCTGCGCAACAACCTTGTTCGTAAAGCAGCATGAATGTTTCAGGTGAATACGTTTAATGACCTATTCAGTTTCAGTGCATTTTTGTAGCGAACGTGCGGGTAAGAACGTACATGCCTTTGTAGATTGTGTTGGAATCCTGGGGTTTTGTGTCGCGTGTCATCTTCACGCTTGTTGTAAACCCAGAAATGTGAAATTATTGACGAACAAAGAGGCACCCTAAGGCCTGTCAGTGGTGATGGGTGTACAGGCACTTTCAGAACTTGCCATTGAAGAAACAAAATTACCTCAAAACATATTATTGATTTAACGGGGCTGAGTGGTCTCGAAGTATGGTGTCCGCCCCGAGTGCTGGAGGTCCCGGGTTCAAGCCCCAGTGAGGACCGGGATTTTTTCACGTGGACTTCTAGCAACAAAATTTCCCCCTGGTCTCTGGGTAGTGAGATTGGACGCCCGTGTGTATTGTTGCGCACGTAAAAAATCCCTTGGCAGTTGGAAATCGAAAAAGAGTAGCCCAATGGCGCTGTCTGAGCAAAATTTCGAGTTAAAATTCTACCCAAAATATTTGAGGATCCTCGCAGGTGCTACGGAGTTCGTGCACAGAGCTGAGATTCACGGGACTCAGGCTTGAGTTAGGAGTAGAACGGAGCACTTATGGGTTACACCCGTGTGCCGTGATGTCGATCCGTCGACCAAGCTAAACTAAACCACTTGGGTGATTAAATTTAAACACAGTTAACCCTATAACAATTGCTGCTCCGTGTTCGTGTGCGTGTGCGTGTGTGTGTTTAGGGAGGGGGGGGTGTTAGGACTTCAAATATTTTAACCTGCACAGTTCACGGTGACCGTACTAGTTCGGCGGCCTTAAATCCTCAGGCTTAAGAACCCCCCCCCCCCCCCCCCCCCCCCCCCCGTCCTACACGGAAAGGTAATATAAGCATTAGATGACAGTTTGTTTTTTACAATGATTTACTAGGCAATTTTACGTCCAATAGTTTGTCGTTGCTTTTTGAACGACCGACAGTAATACCATTATTAAACATTCAACACAAGGCTTCTGCTTGCACATCTCATACAGCTCAGTTCGAATGCGATATGCAGGATTGCACGGACTCTGTGGCAAAGGGTTTACGAACGCAACGAACGCAATTCGCAGCCCGCATACCGAGACATCTGCGGGCGATTTGAAAGCAGGCCCGCCTCGCGCTGGTATTTCATATAATGGTATGAGTGCCGGTCATTCAGAAAGCATTCCCCAACTGATGAATATACACGTGCCAAGAAATCACAAACACAACATCGTATTCCATTAGTGAATTTAACACAGAATACACAAACAATGCGTTTCACGTTTTATTGCGTGGCATATTTCTCTGCGTCTCTTCATGTATATACTACAGAGTTATATATCATCTGAGGTGAATAAATGAATAATACTTAAACATTACTGTGGGGATGAAATGTTCCACATTCGAACAATTCCCGCAACAATGTGTTTTAATTGTCTCAGCTTAATTATTATTCATTTATCCACTTCAGATCCCTGGTCGAGGAGTTAGCAGCTTTCTCCGTAACCCCGAATTCCCTCGTGGTTGACGTGAGCGCACGAGAATTGGAAGCGGTTCGAGTCGCGCCAGTGACTTATGAGAGTATGGAGCCGGTCGCTCAGAAAGCAATGGCAAACTACTGAGCGTAATCTTGCCAAGAAATCAACAATCAGCTGAAATATGCTGGTGTTGACAGCGATGTCCTGTAAAGGATATGCAAAACATTTAAACTTCAGATTTTATGTGTGTGTGTGCGTGCGTGCGTGCGTGCGCGTGCGTGCGTGCGTGTGTGTGCGTGTGTGTGTGTGCGTGCGCGCGTGTGTGTGTGTGTGACTTTGCTGTATGCACCTGACGAGATGCAGCGAAATACGCCAGGCAATAAATCGTGCAACAAATTGTTTGTGACTTCTGTGTTTAAAACCACAAAAAGCCAAAAATTGCTGGAGTTGATTGCGACGTCTTGTATAGAATATGCAAATAACTATTTATGCAAGATTGCGAATAGTGTTTCAACTCAAGTATTTACTGCTGGTGTTTGATGTCATTGTGATGCAGTTTGTAGAGCGCCGAATAATAATAATAATTTTACGAGCACACCGCTGGTGGCAAGCATTTATTTGTGATTCAGGATCAAATAACAAGGTGGCTGTAACTTCATCGCAGAGATGTTGTAACACAAGCTAGATGCCATCTTGTAACTAACACCAGCATGGGAATGTAACATGCAACCGTTGTTACATTTTATGAGGTCACATTATTTTTGGGCAGGAAGATAAAGTATGTCGAGTGTTCTTTATAGAGCCTCGTATTTAACCAAATATTTGTTGGCGGTTTGTGAGTTACGAGAGTAAGTTAATAAGTAAGTCACAAATGGCTGTAGAAAAATAACTAAATATGATAACAACTTGAAACCAGTTTATTTTTATACATACATTGTCCCTTTATTTCTCAACACAATTTCCACCAACATTGATGCACTTATCCCATCGTTTTATCAGTTCTCCCACATCGGCTGCATAGAACTGCATGCTCTGTTTTCTAAACTACGTTTTCACTTCACATTCAACTTCGGCGTCATTCGCGAAATGTCTCCCGCCAAGGTGGGTTGTCAGTGTTTATGCTGTCAAATGTTTGTCCCGTAAAGCGGTGCATAACGGGATAGAAAAAGTTACGAGGGAAAGTCAATAAGTAAGTCACACAGTTCTGTGGGATGGCCGATAAATGAAAACAAAGCACGGTTGTGTGCATGCAAAGCATGATGGGTAAAACGCGAAGCCTAGGAAGTCAGTTAACAGGAACATAAATACAAAGGCAACCAAAATAATTTTTAAAAAAGAAACAGGAGAAGCTGCGATGACAAGCTGTCATTAACAGAGACATAAATAACAAAGACATGCATGCAAATAAAATAATGATATTAAGACATAATAAAGCGGGCTCGCTAGCGAAGTTGGTAGTGAACTTCGCTGGTAATTCCATCAGCATGATCGATCACGAGTGCGACGACTGGGCTCGTCGCTTGCTCAAAGTGAAGGGAAGATTGGCCATCTATACCTCCTTGCTCTCAGGCCTAAAAAATGTCATTGGGCAATCACATCTCAGAGCCGAAGCAAGAAACAGCTTCTGGGGAGGGGGACAATAATATTATGCAAGCATGTGAAATATAATTTTGTTTCTTATGTTGCATATTCCTTACAGGGCGTTGCAGTCAACGCCAGCACTTTTCAGCTGATGTACTCGGCAAGTTTTACATTCAGTAGTTTGCCATTGCTTTCTGAACGACCGGCTCACATACCCCCGTAAGTTACCAGTGCGGCGCGAACTGCTGCCGATTCTCACAGCTGCTGTTTTCCCCACGTGGATATACGGGATTACGAAAAATGTCGTTAACCCCTTGGCCAGGGTTGCAACAAGTAAAATTAAAAGAAATTTGATCAGAATTTCGACTGACAAAGATGATCCATGTTAACATTTAGAATCGTTAGGCAGACAAACCAGAAGTGATACATGATTTGAGAATGCAATAGATACAAGAAGGTCCAACCTAAGGGGCGGACGAGTTGGAAGGGTGAGGATGAAGAAACGAGAAGAGACGAGGAAAAGGGAAAGTTAAATATGGATAAGGAGGAGGAAAAACCATGATATGTGAATGAACAAATCAGGAAGAATTTGAAAGCAATGGAACTGTCGTTCCTGTGACGATTGTGGATTACCCTGGACTGCCAGAGAAACTAACGATTGTTTGGAAGTGGCTAATGAAAGAAGAAAATTATATCATCAGCATCATGTTCCATAGCCGATATGCGTGGGCGGTCATGTTTCGCCATCTCACGTGATCACCAGTGTCGTGGATCAGCTCTGTGTTCTTGTCTCGACCAAACCATGTGACCAAGCCATCCAGATATATTTTTCTCTTCCCTCCAATCTTGCCAGTTATCACGACGTTCTTCAGCTTACTTCTTTTTCATAACGTATCCAAAAATGTGGGACTGTCTGCGTCCAATTTCTCTAAACAGTTTACGGTTTTCATTTTTTCTTGTAGCACTTGGTCATTGGTTTTTCTGTGTGTCCATGGTATTCTTTGCATTGTCCTCAGAAACCACATTTCCGCAGCCATCAGATATTTTTCAGCTTGTCTGCTCATTGTCCACTCTTCACATCCATACAGATAAACAAGATATATGTAGCACCTCAACACTCTTTTTCTTGATGCAAATTACATCTTTTTATTGATCAGTATGTTTTACATGCCGGTTTCCGTGGCTAACGGCTTGAGGACGTGATTCGTGAGACTGCTTACCTGCGTTCGAAACACAGCTGCGACCGATTTGGCAGAAGACCGCGTCGCGCTGGGTTTTAACGTGTTGGTTTGGGAACCGGTCGTTAAGAAAGCAATGACACACTATTAATCGTACACTTGCCAAGACAACAACAACAACAACAACAACAACAACAACAACAACAACAGTAAAATGCTGGTGTTGACAGCGATGTCATGTAAATATGATATGCAAAACACAAATATTTTGCGTCTTGCAAAAGGCGACCTTCGCCATGGCGATTCTTGTTCTAATTTCTTCAAGGCAACTCCCAATAGATGCTAGGACTGTTCCGAGATAATTGTACCGAATCACTTGAGAACATCATATGCAATTATAAGAAAGAGACAAACATCTTTTTTGTGAGTCATATAATGAAAAGAAAAACACTGGAAACATCGTGACGAATGTCAAGATCAGTACCAGAAGAGGCAGAGAGATGTGATGCTGGATGAACTGAGACCGTTCAACAGAGAAATATTATCGATAGAGCTGATCTAGAACAGCAAGGACCCAGAACTGAATATAGACATGAATATAATTAGAGGAACTGCGGTAAAGCGGTGGAAATGTAAACAATATAAAATAACACAAAGTAATGCAGCTTTACAGAACAGAATTACGAAACAATACAAGGCCGTTGCGGCAACTAGCCTTTATCAGAACACAAATACATACATAAAACACATTGTTCATTGTTCTCATCTTTGTCATCTTGTTATTCTTCGCATCCCGTTCATATGCCGTAATGTAGTCATTGGAGGCTTTTCCCCGTGATTATATGTTGTGTTTTGTGTATGTATTTGTGTGCTGATGAAGGCTAGTCGCTGCAAAGTCTTTGTATTGTTTCGTAATTCTGTTCTGTAAAGCTGTATTACTTTGTGTTATTGCATATTGTTTACAATAGACATGAACAACTAGGCCAGTTGACAGGGCACATGATGATGATGATGTAACCCGATGAGCTGATTTGTAAAGAGAATGTGTAAAAGAACTATTTACTTCACGTCATTAAGACAGGATGTGACATAATGGTTCCATAGGCGTACTGTAGTAATTAGTATGGTAGTAACGTAGTGTAGGGTTCATAGTTTGTAGCACCGTGTTTTCTGTTACATGAATATTATCATGAGAGTGTTTACCTGATACATGTTTATTATCTTCCACAGGTAGTTTCACGGCCAGGCTTGTGACCTGAAATATATCACTGTGATTTGTGTGTATCGGGAAACCAGTTCAAGGATGAAACTGTCATTGTGTTTGGCTTGTAATGAAAAATTTAGCAAATGCTTCGTCGCTAAGAAGGATTGACAGCCACTGTGACTGGCGTATTTTGGGAAACAACGCACCCTAGAGGACGATGAACGCGTAGTTGCGATTGGTTTGTATTGGGAAACAACGTATGCCTGTAAACGATGGCAACGTTCCTATGATTGACTTGTATTGGACAAGAAAGATTACTTTAGCGAACGACGGAAGCATCACTGTAACTGACTCGTATTTCTTTTAAATCATCTCAGCGAACGAGCATGGAGCGCATTGACAAGTATGTGGGACACAATCTTAGCGAAGGGTACATCTGCCGACATTTATTGCTGGCTTGAATTGGTGCAAAACCATCATCTTATGAAAGATTTAGCGTCAATGTGATTGACTTGCTTGTAGTGGGGAATAAAACCATCAATAGAGAGAACGATGAAACTGTTAATCGTTGGCTTGTTTTAGGGAAACACATACCATTTTAGCGAACTCCTGTGGTGTTTCTGTGAATAACTTCTATGAGAGGAAAGTATCCTGGTCTATTACTATTACACACTTTATGAAAACACAGCCAAACATTCGGATAATTCAACCGTAATGTAGTATGCTGTTATGGATGTGGAGGGTTAAATATTGGTAACTTCAAAGATAAATCTCCGACTCCCACACATTCAGTTGTGCATCGTTAACATTGCCACTTCAATATCGCTAGCATGTATGCCCTGAAAGATCATAAAAATAGCACCAAAAGATTCTTTCCAAGATTGCTTCAGGTCTTCTTTCAGCTGGTCTTTGTGTTGGCCGTATGGGAATTCCTGAAATCATCAACGAAATCAACAGTAGAGGACACGGTAAACCCTAGAAGATGGAGATCAGTCAATCCATCTGACTGCTTCCGGGTGTACTCACAAAGTGACAAGCTGAAACTCAGCTCTATCATGTCCCGAACAGTTGCAACAAGCGAAGGACATGTCAAAGATGTGAACTTTGTCCTCAGTGTAGACATTATTGTTCGCAATGTTGGGTCTGATTCTCTAACAGTTTACCCAGCTGGAACAACAGTCCTTATCGGGAATGATAATATTACCCGCTATGAACAAGTGTGGAGTATGGAATATTTCGAATATAACGATAACGAAATCCCCAGTAATGTAATTAATAATGATTTTGTGAATAAGGAACACAACCAGGATGCAGTTCATGAGCACGTTAATGCGCTTAATCAAGCAGTTGAGAGTGAGAACAAAATAAAATCAAACCACATTTCTCATCAAGCAAACAGTACCCAGAAGACAGCCAGTGCCAAACCAACAGAAAACCGTGTCTTAGATGTGATGTTGCTTGAGGATGAGATGCTCAGAGTTCAACCAAAGGACCAACTAGAGCAACAAGAAATTATGAAGTTAATAAGGAAAAAGAAAGCCGATAGATTCTCGCTACATAAAATGACACGTTTAATCAGCAGAGAAAATACGCAGACGAGCAGATCACTCAGCTGGCTTGAAAAAGGTAATAGTGTACCCAAGAGTCAGCAACATAATACAGACGTCCACTTGAATGAAAAGCACCAGGGTAACATACAACAGAGTCTTACAAAAGATGTTCCTCTTGCTTGGCCGGAGGTCGTATTAGATGAAGCTTCAGAACCTCTTTACACAGAAGGATTTCTGGAACGTGTTCAGACAGCTAAATCCCAGTTGTATGCACAGCAAACATTGTATGATCAGAAGCTGCAAGAAAGAGTTCGAAAATATTATATACTGAACAATGCTCGGGCGTGTATAGGAGGAAAGAAGGTAGACATTGTCTATCTAATTCATAGCCAGCCACATAGTCAGAAAGATAGACAATTAATAAGAGAAACAATTGTCAAGTCAAGTATATTCGGACCTTTTAACATCGTCTATGTTTTTCTGCTGGGTAAAATCAGGATTTCGCAAATACAGGAAGACTTACGCCACGAATCAAAATTCTACGGAGACATTGTACAAGGCGACTTTGATGATAAAGTCGAAACCAACGTCTGGAAAGGATTAATGGGCATGCGCTGGGTGCTGCAGCACTGCAGAAATGTACAATTTGTTCTTAAAATAAACGAGGACGCTTTCGTCGACAGTGAGAAGCTTCTACGTGGTTTCATTCCAGCAAGCACAAACAGCATTGGCAAGAGAGCTGTGTTTTGTTCCCTTAGATCAGATCAATTCAGTACAACTAGCAATTTAACTGCCATCACACCGTACTGCGATGGTTTCGCAGTTTTAATGACCCGTCATTTAGTTTGCAGTATCGTAGCTGCATCTCATCAGATTCGAGTACCCCAGACTGAAGACTATTATTTATACGGTATACTTCCTTTTGTGATTGGAGGAGTTCAGGTGTATAACGTCAGTGGGGATCTTGGATTTCAAAAGGACCCCGTTCGGTCCCTAAGTTGTTTTCAGGAACAACAGGACAGATGTTCTGTAGTGGTAACACAGTCAGGGCTTCATCGTTTCCTGCAGTTATGGAATAAGATTAGCTCGAGACACTGGAAACCGGGGGGCTGGTCGGGTCTGTGGGATTTACAAAGTGTTAAACGTTATTTCTCGTAAATTATAAAATGATTCATATTATTTGTGTGTAGGAATAACTTAGCAGATGAACTTGCAAAGGCTGGAAATGAGCTTATTGCGGCTTCAACAATGCTAGCGCTGTAAAAATGCAATGACACTAAATAATCGATAAACAGGAAGTGGAGAAGGCACAATGAAGACCGCAGACCAGATCAGGACAGTCTAAATAAGTTGCGCAGAAGTGAGCAGACCAAGATCTTCTGGTTAAAACAGGAAAACGTGGACTCGTATCTTGCTCACGCCAAATAAGTCTCCTAGATTGTCAGTTACAAGCGTGGACCACTCGAGCAATCACCAGAGAGCGTCCACTCTAGCAAATGTTGCTAGATAGAGACTGGACATGGATCACAGGAACAACCCTACAAAGCAAATTCAAAGACACAAGTGTAGACCTGAAGGGAAGCAACGTATTTATAATCCGTGGACAAATGGACGTTCGGCAACACAAATATTATTGCGGTAAAAATAATGTTGGCGTAATATTACCCACACCACCCCCTGCGTTCTGGTTAATCCATTTGAAAAAAAAAGTGGGTCTAGCTCCATGCATCCAAAACTTAAGTCGTGTAACAGAGTACTCTAAGAAGAAGGATGAAAACGTGAATGAAGAATACTTTTGAAGAAAGTGACATTATTGTTTTATCGCAGGGAGTTATATATATTCCATTCATCATCATCATCATCTTCCACTTCTGCAGTCAAGCGTCGTGGGGAGGAATAATTTGCGCTCCAGCGCCCGATGAGCGGCACTGAATAGTGTCATTCCGTGTGATTGTAAACCGCTTAAAATTTGATAGGGTCCACTTCACTGCACCAGGATTTTATCCCATATGGCTCAGTGTTTTCTGCAGCGAACTGCCGAAAGCGTCGCACAAAGCACGAACTCCGTAGCTCCAGCGACGACTCTCAGGAGTCCGAAGAAATGCACCCATGAACCGAAGGACGCGGCCCGGAATCGAACACTGGGTCAGACTGCTTGACTACTTCGCCTTGGAGACTTTATACATATTCCATTATGTATACCTAATTGCAGACTACTCAACGTAAACTTGCCAAGAAATCGCAAACAGCCAAAAAATGCTGGTATTGACTACGATGGATTTGAAGAGGATTTTCAACTAATCTACCCATCCTCACGAAGTGGGTGCGTGAGATCTGGACAGATAGAGGAGGTTATGCGTTGATTATATTGCCGCTTGTGTACAGCTGAGTCAGAGGAGATAAGAACGTAACACAACACCCCAGTATGTATGGCTTAATGGGCTGTAACTTTATTTACTTCCTTTCGAATTTAATATATGCCTGCAGAAGACACGTGACATCTGTCAGCCTGGTCATTACACGGCTCTGTATGCTGCAGCTGCTGCTGTATCATCATCGTCACTATCTTCTTCTTCTTCTTCTTCTTCTTCTTCTTCTTCTTCTTCTTCTTCTTCTTCTTCTTCTTCTTCTTCTTCTTCTTCTTCTTCTTCTTCTGCTTCTTCTTCTTCTTCTTCAGTCTCTGCTACTGCTGTTGCTCCTGCTGCTGCTCCTGTTACTACTACAACAACTACTACTACTACTACTACTACTACTACTACTACTACTACTACTACTACTACTACTACTACTACTACTACTACTACCACTACTACTACTACTACTACTACTACTACTACTACTACTACTACTACTACTGCTGCTGCTGCTGCTGCTACTACTGCTGCTACTGCTGCTGCTGCTGCTGCTACTGCTACTACTACTACTACTACTACTACTACTACTACTACTACTACTACTACTACTACTACTACTACTACTACTACTACCTCCTTCTCGCCGTATTCTTGTTCTACTACTACTACTACTACTACTACCTCCTTCTCGCCGTATTCTTGTTCTACTACTACTAATACTACTACTACAACTACTACTACTACTGCTGCTGCTACTACTACTACTAAAACTACTACTACTACTACTACTACTACTACTGCTACTGCTGCTGCTGCTACTACTACTACTACTACTACTACTGCTGCTGCTGCTGCTGCTGCTACTACTACTACTACTACTACTACTACTACTACTACTACTACTACTACTACTACTACTACTACTGCTGCTGCTACTACTACTACTACTACTAATACTACTACTTCCACCTCCTTATCCCCGTCTTCTTGTTCTACTACTACTATTACTTCACCATCCTCCTCTTCCTCTTCTTCTTCCATATTGTTTAACTGCATATTGTCTCTGACAACTGATCGTATGCATATCATTACTTATGTTTACTTATATACCTTTGAAACATATATCTGCAGTTGTAATAGTACACGGATATAATATATAGAATATTAATTCAATAACTGAATTTTCTCTATTGCTGTTTTAACTTACCCAATATGTTAAATTAAATTTCCTGGTATTGTTCTTGTTTTTCTTGAATTTTTACAAGATAGAAAATAGAAAACACAAGAAATGCAATAATATTAAGTAAAAGAGACAGTGGCAAACAAAGATTAAGTACCTGAGGGAACAACAACCGATGGTGGTGATGTATTTTGTGCTAATCTGTGTGATGTAGAAATAATCATGCATTCTCTCTAGCATACATATGTCAAGGAGACAAAATCTATTTACCTATTGCACATTAGCTCTCAAACAGCCTTTTTACACCACCTCCAATTTTTCCACATTAACATATATTTCTTTCTCCTTATTAGTTTTATCTATTTGCGTTATCTTTGTGTTTGATATGTTAAGATATAAGTCGTGATTTTCACTATTCTTTTGGGTTGAGGCTATTAGGTTTTCATTACCATTCTATGATGAGGATAGTAATACTGTATCATCAGTATATCGAACCTCTTGTATTTCATGACCACCGATATTTACGGCATCCTATTGCTCCTTGGTTGTATCATCTCTGACATTTCTCATTATTTTTTTTTCCGCGTGCAGGTTGAACAAGTTAAAAAGTGGCTAAAAACTCTGGCCACATACAAATAGATAATATGACCATTAAAAGAACGGAAACATACAAATACCTGGGTACAGTCTTCAACTGCTCCAACATAATAAGGGAAGAAATACAAGCTAGAATCAACTCTGGAAATAAGATATACTATGCACTACAACATCTGCTAAAATCAAATGCGCTATCTCGTAACACCAAGATCACAATATACAAAACACTGATTAGACCAGTTGTGCTGTATGGCTCTGAAACCTGGAGTACAACTAAAGGAGACGAAGCCTTGTTACAAAGCTTTGAGAACAAAGTCTTAAGACGCATCTTTGGGCCCATTAGGGATACACAAAGTGGAGAGTGGATAAGAAGAAGCAACAAAGACATTTATGATCTGTTTAAGTCCCCGCTAATCACTGGTATCATGAAGGCTAATAGACTGCAATGGCTGGGGCATATAGAAAGAATGGAAGATAATAGGGAAACAAAACTCGCTTACACTCAGAAATAAATGACCGTAGACCTCGAGGTAGACCAAGAAGACGGTGGAGAGATAATATACATACAGACCTACAAGCACTTGGAATCAGCGACTGGCAAGAGAAGGTCAACCAGAGAGACGAATGGAGACGGCTTGTATCTGCAGCAAAGAACCTCAAGGCTCGGAATGCTGAAGAAGAAGAAGACAGGTTGAACAAGTATGGAGAAAGCATACATCTCTGAGGGACTCATTGTTTCATGTCAAACCATTCTGTTATCTCGCCATCTATTCTAAACGCTGCTTATTTGTCTAGATAGAGCATTTTTATGAGTTGTACTGCATGTGATGGAAAGCCCATTTGCTCATGATTTCCCAAAGTTTCTGATGTTGTACAAAGTCAAATGCCTTTGAATAATCTACAAAACAGATTTACATTAAATTCCTACACTTCTCTATTATTAAACTCATGTTGAGTATGTTATCTCTTGTTCCTCTTTCTTGTCAAAATTCAACTTGAACCACGTTAATCTCTTCTTCCATTTTCTTACGAAGTCTCCACATTATGATTTTTAGTAGAATTTTACTTGCATGAATGATGTAGGACAACAGTTTTATAGTTGGTGCATAATATCAGGTTGCCGTTCTTTGGTGTTGGAATGAAGATAGTTCTCTTCCAATCTTTTGGCCATATGCCATATTTCCATATCTTTTTACATAATGCGGGATAAATTTGTATGCTCCTGCTCCTCCCACTTTAATTAGTTTAGCTGGTATCTCATCACATCCTGCTGAATTACCATTCTTCACGTTCTTCATTGGCCATACAATTTCAGGTTCTGTCTCTGCTGTCATTGGTTCATGTATCTCTTTCATATCCTAACAATCATTCATATCATACATCCCACTGCAGTATTCCCGCGATCTTTCAATAATGTTTCTAGATTCTGTTCGGGTATTTCCCAATGTGTCACAGATAACATTTAATTGAGGTTGAATATTTTTTTGTCAATAATTTCGTTTCTTTGAAAATTTCGTTAGCTTTCTCATTCTTAGATATTGCTCTATTCTAGTACAACAATTTTGTATATAATGGTTTTTGTTCTTCCTTGTGTTCTTTCTTATTTCTCGTGTTAAAGATTTATATTTCATCCTGCTGTTATCGGTTTCTCCTCCTTTTTGTTTCAGTTCCCCTTACTGTTTTATTACTTCTAACGTGACTGATGCAATCCATGGCTTATGTTGCTTATTCTTGGTCTTTGGCTTCTGTTATCAAGATATCTCTAGCTTGTACTGCCAACTCACCAGGTGTCATTTCCTCCTGTAGAGACATCAAGACCCCAAAACGATTCTTCACTTCTATGTTGTATGCATCTGTTATTTTTTGTGAGATCAAAACAAAGTGACCTTGGTTCTCGGGTAAGTCTTTTGACTTTTACTTTCACATCTGCTTCTAATTACTGATGATCTGTATCACAGTCTGTACTTCGTAGGGTATTTTGCCTATGTTATGTTTAATGTCCATCTTCTTTACATTACAATATAATCTATCTGATTTTTGGTATTACTGTCCGGGGAATTTCATGTGAAGAGTCTTCTTGGATGTTTTTTTTTCTTTTTCTAAAGTGTGTTAACTCATTTTCTGTGTAAAATTCAATTAATTTCTCACCTGCATAATTTTGTTTCCCCAATCAAAATGTTCCCTAAACGTGTCTCTTATTTTCAACTTTTCCTGTACCTACTTTAGCATTAAAATCCCCCATTATTATTGTTATGCCACTATGACCAATCTTATATAATGTGACGGCTACGTGGCGAAGAGGTTACGCACGCAGTTCGTAATCTCGCATACCGCGTTCGAAACACAGCTGTGAGCGATTTGGCAGCAGACCGCATTACGTTGGTTTTTATGACATGGTTTGGGTTCCGGTCGTTCAAAAAGCAATGTCACACTACTGAACGTAAACTTGCCTAGAAATCACAAACAGCCAAAAATTGTAGGGGTTGACTGCTATGTCCTGTTAATATGCCTGGCAGTGTGCTGTAAAAATTTTCAAAGCCACATATGTTAACCCCGGGACTGCCACAGGGATCTGCAGTCTCACCGGTGCTCTTTAACGTGTATACGAGCAAGATTGCAAACCTAGAAGCACCAGGGGTTGGAAGAATACTAACATATGCAGATGATATTCTTGCATATAGGCAGAGGAGAGGTAGAGAGCAAACAGCCCAGGAGTTGCAGGCCGCCTTTCCGGGTGGATGACAGCACTCATTTCTGTGCACCAGTCAATCACTTCATCTACTTGCAGATGAAGTGATTGACTGGTGCACAGAAATGAGTGCTGTCATCCACCCGGAAAAGGCGGCTGTTTTGTGGTGCTCTCTGGACAACAGGATTGTAAGAGCTGATGTCCCAAGCCTCGCGATAGATGGTAGAAATGTCAGCAGAGAGAACAAACTGAAGTATCTGGGGATCACATTTGACAGGAGCCTATCCTTCAAGGTCCATGTGGAGACGGTCGTGACAAGAAATCAAAAGGGACTCAATGCACTTAAAACTATGGCTGCAATGGACATAGAGCAGAGAATGCTTTTCACACTATACCAGCACTTGATCCTCTCAGTGACTGATTATGGATTAGGTCTGCTCACTGTCTCAGAGAGTCAGCTGGTGAAGTTAGAGAGCATACAGAACGAAGCTATGCGGGTCATTCTGGGATGCACTAGAGACACCCCAGTAGTGTGTATGCGTTACATCCTTGGTCTGCCGACTGTTGCTGGTAGGCTCAAGGTGATGCAGGCGAAAGCATACCTCAGAGTAGCTGCAGACACAGACCACCCACTGCATGAGGCGCGGGACGCAGTTAAGGGTCAGCGACTGATAAGAGGGAAATCATGGATGGCTCAGGCGGAGGATACGATCAGACAGGTGTGCCCCTTGGAGAACATTAGGCGAGGAGATGAGTGGGTCAGAGTGCCAGCGGAGCAGTCAGACATGTGCAGAGTTATAATCACATTAAGCCGGGAGTGCAGGGAGTGGCCAGCAGGGGCCACGGAAGTGGAAATCCAGCAAATAATTCAGGACAATGCTCACTCGAGTGATGTGATTATTTACACAGATGGTTCGGTGTCAAGAGGTGAGAGAAGTGGCTGGGGTTTCATAGCCAAAGCTAATGGTCGATGTTTGAGGCAGGAGAGCCTGGCATATGATACCACAACATCCAGCTTAAGAATGGAAGTGGAGGCAGTCACTGCGGCTCTCCGCTGGATGGAGAATACGACACACACACACACACACATCGTGATTGTAACTGACTCAGAAAGCATGCTGACGAGGGTGAGGACGGGCAGACTTCGTGCGGAGTGGCTTGCTTCGCTTCGGAGGTCACGGGTGACAAGCATAGCCTGGATCTTTTCTCCGGGGCATGCCGGTGTGCTGGGAAATGAACAGGCGGACAGATTGGCTGGCTCTGCAGAACTTGGTGAAGTATTGATACATGACAAGGCAGACGTGGTTGCGGCCTTGTGGGAGCACGTGCACACCTCGGAGGAGCAAATGGATTACCATGGTCTGGCAAGAATGAGACAACGAGGAGTGACGAGGGATCTGGCCGACGCTCAACGCTCAGAGGAAAGGCAAGACGGACTTATAATCAGATTGCTACTGGTACTATTAGTGTTGTAACTCTTCGCTGGCTGCTGAGGATGGGGACGGAGCACTTATGGGAATGCCCCGAATGCTGTGATGTCAATTCCTAAATCAATCAATCAAATCAACCAATCCGTACAACTGCATGCATCAGAAATAAGGAGAACAAAGAGAAGGAAAATACAAATACACAAATCACAAATAAACATTAATTAGCCGCAGATTAGAAGGATTAAATGGTATGACAGAATCATCAAAGTGGAGCTCAGGGAGATAACTACAGTGAACCAAGAGGTGAAGAAGGAGACGCTGGCTGTAGATATGACAGGACTGACAGAACACCTGAGAATACTATAAATAGACAGGTCTCTGCCTGTAATATCACTTGTTTTTCAGCTGCTGTTGATGTCTTGGCAAGATTACACTCAGTAGTTTTCCTTTGCTTTCTGAGCGACCGACTCACATACCCCCGTAAGTAACCAACGCGGCGCGATCCGCTACGGAACCTCGCGCTGTTACATTACTCACGAGAATATACGGGATTACGGAGAAAGTCGTAAACCCCTAGGCAAGGGAGACCGGCGAAATATAGCTTCTTTTTTTGTTGTATGTATGTATTTTTTTTGTACTATGTGTGTTTATTTATTAACTGTCTCAGTGGCCTCAACGGGCTCCCCAATTGATTCCCTTTATCAATTACGCGTTTAGTTGCATAATTCCAGGCAATCTTTGCCGAAGTCCCTTTGAAATATAAATAACATATCTTAATAAATAGTGTTGTTATAAAACAGACTCATGAAAGAGCTAGGGTAAGCAAGAGGTAAAATAAAGCCGTCAATATTCATGTGTGAAGAATGTTGGGGTGAAAAAAAACCCGAAAAAAATTTCAGTGTTGTTAAAAGAACTGAAGAAAATATACTGAAGCATAACCGAGGAATGACTTATTTGCATTTGGATAATAACTTCGTAATATCTTGATTCTTGTATTTTTGTTATTGTTATTTATTTATTTATTTATTTATTTGTTTGGTTCCTCGCTTTGAAATCGAGCATAGTCCATCCACATGCTACTACCAGTAGTTGTTGCTATCTTAGGGGGTTCACTGGAATGATGTTTGCATGTGGACTAATCTTCCCTATTACCAGTGTGTTCCCCCCCCGCCCTCCTCACCACTCACACCCCTTTCCAATTAGGCAAACTCACTCCGAATTTTGAGGTAGTTGTAGTTTTCGTCCTCAAGTCAAGGATGACATGTCGACAAGTCCAACTGACCAGTGTATGGGTTGAACCCCCTTCCTCGCCATCAGCACACGAAAGTTACTTTAATAGCACGCGCTCTGACCCTCTCGCTCATGGTGACTTAAATTTATATCATGCCGGTGTAGGGGGTGGACTTCAAATCTCGCTATCAGCGCATCAGGCATTTTAGAGTGGGTGCTCATATTGTTTAGATTACATCAACGTGCTGCAAAGACATATAGCACTTTCACATACCTAGTACATCTGACAACGTCTTGCACAGACATATAGCAGTGTCACATACCTAGTACATCTGACATCGTCTTACACAGACATATAGCAGTGCCACATACCTGTACACCTGACGTCTTGCACAGACATATAGCAGTACCACCCTACCTGTAGACCTGACAACGTCTTGCACAGACATATAGCAGTACCACATACTAGTACACCTGACGTCTTACACAGACATATAGCAGTACCACATATGTCGGATACGTATGTGGTTGATGGCTCAACCCCACAGAGATAAATGATGAAAAATCATTTTTCCCAATGTGATCCTGCCCGTTTAATTAATTTAGCTGTAATGACTCAATTGTTGAGATCAGAAATAGAGTTTTAGAGAACCAAGGAATACCTTTAGGAAATACTGAAAAAGTTGTACTCCCTTTTATACCCAATTTATTCCTTAAGTGGTTCCTTGCCTCTCCTCTACCAACTAATTAATTCTATCTAGGGTAATTTAAAACAATTTGACTCTGACAAGTAAAATACAATCAATACATGACATGACCTCAGTTTTTATGATTTAATAAACACAAATATGGATTTTGTAAATTGCATTCAAAATTACAATTTCCTGTCATAAAATAAGGACATATACATATACAGAATTATACAGAATTGATGTGCCAATGATAATGTATATATTAACAGCTATATATTTTTTTCCAGGGGCCTGTAATGCTAATCTTTTACTGGCCTGGATGATCTGAAAAAAAAAAAGAACTGTTTATCCTTTAGAATTCTCCACTTCCAGCTTTGGGAATCCCTTTGGCTATCTAATTGCTGTAGTCTTAGTGTTCCAGGGCGTAGTAAAACATAAGTTGGCTCTTGGTTTTCCTTTATTTTGGCAGGTAATTGTTTAAATAAAGATTACCTCTCCTATGAGACAAATGGAATGGTTGCAGGTAGATAAGTTTCTGCGCTACTCTATCAAGGGCATCACTCAACCATGTGCTCACTCAACAGGTGCTGCATTCAATCTTCACCAAGTCAGGTCTGGATTGACATGAATAAGACCACTACCTGAAATTCCATCAATCACATAATTCTAATAATATCATAAATATGATATTAGAATTTACATGTAAAAGCCTAAGAACATAACCAGTGAAAACAATAAAATGAATCCTGTTCTTAGAGAAAATAAACATAGAAGAAAGATAGTCATGGTGTTTTCATGTAGTTATCACCAACATAGTTGTTTGCTCTCACTCCAATCTTCCACTATAAGGGGTTCAAGGTTTAACTAGCAGATGTGCAGTTTCATCATCACCTATGCCTGTCCTCCGGTTTATAGAAGTAGTACCTTGAGTGATTGGGAATTTAACAATTATGTTGACCATTCTCTCCTGTATCTAGTTTTGTTCTCTACTTCATCTTTTCCTATTCAAGAAAAATGGTCTCATACATTAAGGGCTTTTAAAAATCAGTTCCCATTTCCATGAGTATTTGCTTATAAACAAGATAAATACATTCTGGTATTATTCTTGTTTAGCATTCAGGTGTATTCTTCTTCATTAAATGCTTCCAGTGAGAAGATTTCTTCCATTCTCATGGATGTAATATTTATCATCATCATCATCATCATCATCATCATCATCATCATCATCATCATCATCATCATCATCATCATCATCATCATCATCATCATCATCATCATCATCATCATCATCATCATCATCATCATCATCATCATGGTTTCCTTACATCATTGTAATTACAATCCTTATCATTATTATCATAATTATTACATTGTCATTACAATCATTATTATCATGCTTAGGACATTATAAATCATTACATTATTCTTACATTATCATCATAATCATTGTTATATCATTTTCATTACATTACAGTCATCATCATTATCTTGGTAGTACATTATCATCATTACACAAGACCATATGTGTTAACATGAACTACAAAGTGGGATTTTGCTTAAATTACAAACACAGATGCTGGTGCTATGCGTAATGTATGATATGGTTTGTGTCGTGCTTACCGCACAAAACTAGATGATAGGAATATGAATGATATTTTATACAAAGTGGTGTTATGCCCCGGAGTGTACTAAATTAATTTTTAGTTTATGGGTTACACCGAAGCATTTCTCTGGTGATAGGCATGACATTCCACATCAAAGTTGCCGGCTATCATGAGATTGACTGTTGACTTATACTCCCTCTCTTTCAGCATGTAACTTCACTCACTTACTCAATTTCCTCATTCATCAGTCAACATATCCCTCTGTGCATGTGAGGTCACTTCACCCTCTCTCTGACATCATTCATATGTATGGATGATAATTTCACTCAGTCCATAGACACATTCATATTGGTATGGGGAATCATATAGGAATCATTCATCACACATCCTTCATACTGTCATGTAAGGTGGGTACTTATGTGATTTCCCAATGATAACCTCAAATGACATCACAATGAGATCTCACCCATTCATCAGACAATCATATCTGTATGGATGCCTGTTGTGTGTCCGTTTAAAGTGTCGTCCCTGGAGTGAGGGGAGTCAACACCCACATTATATTTACCCCCTTATCAATATCCTGGAGAATCCACTAGCTTCCGTCCACCACACTCCTTCGGTTCATGGACACCTCTTTCTCTCTCTCTCTCTCTCTCTCTCTCTCTCTCTCTCTCTCTCTCTCTCTCTCTCTCTCTCTCTCTCTCTATCACTCTACCTGATCATGCCCCCTCTCATTCTTTCCCCAACGCAACATACTCAACAACTCTTGCTTCTAAAAATTAATAACAATTAATTTGTTAAAAGACAAGTGTAACTTCAGTGGATTTCATCACATAGGCCCCCTCTTAAGAGAGTAGTCCATCTCACTCTTCTCCACTGTACGTTCGATCCAGATGATTTATTCTTCTTCTTCAGGAGTTGGGTCCCTGGATAGAAAATCCGCCCCAAAACATTTTCCTCCCAGGTATTTACTCCACTGTGAAATTGTAAGGTTGAAGTAACAACGCCCACCGAAATAAAACGGGCGTTGAGCTTCTGAGAAGTAGCCAGGAACATCAGGGGTGATGATCCGACTGGACCCGAAACTGAACTCCATACAAATAGGGCTGGAATTTTTGCACGGCCCATACGAGAGACAAACACTCTCTCTCTCTCTCTCGATGGTCGAATAATTCCTCTCAGCCTGGAGAAGTTTCTTGCTTGCGTATGCCACAGGTTTCAAAACCGAAGCCATCCATGAATGATGCAATGGACGGATCCTGTAAGGGATCAAGTAAAGTCCTCATCATGAGTGTAAACACACTGGGTGCATGGCTGAGTCCAAAGGGCATGACCTTGAATTCGTAGTGTCCACTGGGTGTACTGAAAGCCAACAGTGGTCGAATCTCCGGTTTGACTGGTATCTGATAGTACCCCCGACTCAGATCCGCCTTTGAAAAGTACCGAGCCTTATGGAGCCTAGCGAATAACTGCGTTGGATTCGGCAAAGGTTCCACCTGAAATTGTGTATGACTGTTCAGAAGTCGGTAGTCTATACACAACCGGTGTTCTCCACTTGGTTTGCGTATCAAACCTACCCCCGCATTGTATGGGGATGTGGATGGCGCAATCACGTCATCCTCCAGCAGTTTCTGTATTTCCTCCTCCAGGGCCTTTTCTTTAGAGAATGGCACTGGGTAAACGTTTTGGCGAACAGGCTCCTGTGTGGTCAAAGTCATCTCGAACTCAACCAACCTCGTTCGTCCTGGTTTATCAGTCAGTATCTCCTCATGAGACTTGAGAACCTGGGTTATCTTTTCCCTCTCCTGAGAAGTCAGATCAGGGTTCACTTGCACATCCCTATAGGTTTCCTGGTGTACCAAGGGATATTCCCTGCCCTCGTTGGTTCCCACTTCAGTCTCCACTGCAACTGCCATTGCCATGAGGTGAGCTGCTTTGTTTCCGGGTCTCTCCTCGTATTTCCGCAGGAGATTGATATGGAAAATCTTCGACTTTCCCCGGATCCGGATCTGATAGTTGGTTCTGGATATCACCCTTTCCACGGGAAATGGTCCTTGCCAACCTATCTCCAGTTTGTTGTTTCCCGTTGGGAGTAGCAACAAGACTTTGTCTCCCACCTCTAGAGATCTGTCTTTAGACCTACGGTTGTAGTAAGCCGCATGTCTTTTTCTGGCCTTTTTCAAGTTTTGATTCGCCAGAGTCCATCCCTTGTGAAGTTTTTCTTTCAGTTCCTCCACATATTTGTAAGAGGAGATCACTTCTTCTGACGTCCCCTCTTCAGTCCAACTCCTCAACATGGCTTCCAACGGTCCCTTGATTGGACGACCAAACAGCAACGTAGCGGGTGGTAGTCCTGTTGAGCCATGAGGAACTTCCCGATAGGCAAAGAGTGCTGCTGGGATATATTCATCCCACCTATCAGGTTTTTCCTGTGCCAGTTTCCTGAGCATTGTCATCAACGTGCCGTTAAAACGCTCTACTTGTCCATTGGCTTGAGGGTGGTAAGGGCTGGTATGTATGTGGTTAGAGTGGAACACCCTAAATACCTCCTCCATGAGTTTTCCACAAAACTGGGACCCATTGTCCGTCAGAATTTGATCCGGAAAGCCTAATCTGGTAAAGGCCTCCATCAGTGCGTCCGCCACTCGTTTCGAAGTCAATTCGTGGTCAACGGTATGGCTTCACCCCACATTGTACAGCAATCCACCATTGTGAGAATATACATGTTCCTCTTCCTAGTCCTAGGGAAGTGGACCCACGATATCGATGGCTATCCTCTCGAAAGGAGAGTTCATGATGGGCATCTCACCCAAGACCACCGGTGCTGTCCAGTGTTTCGGTGCCACCCTCTGGCACTCAGGGCATGACTTCACATACCGACGCACATCATCTGTCATTCCCGGCCAATAGTAGTGGCAGGAAATTCCGCTGCATGGTGGCGGCAATACCCATAGTGTCCACTAAAGGAGAATGGTATGCCCCATATGAAGAATCTGGGATCGGTGAGCTTTCGGGACGACCAACTGACCGTATAGGTTGTCTCCCCTTCCTGCTCTCCTGTAGAGTATCCTATTCTTCATGTAGTACTGCCCACGTCCTGGTGGATCAGCACTTCTCTGCAGCTTTTTGTAGCAAGGACGTAAAGTAGCATCCTCACTCTGGGCAGTTCGTAGCTCCCCCGGCATTGGATTAGTCACAATTGCTTCTGCCTCTTCCGTTCTCGTCTGAGAGCGAGTCTGTATTGCTCCCATATGGATTGGCTCCCTGGGCATTCCCAGAACGACATACCGGCAACCGAGGATGACGGGAAAAATGGGATTGGTCAATACAGCGGCCTTGATTGTGCCGGTGACATACCTTGACCGAATCTCCACATTAGCAATGGGCAACTTCATGGCCACAGCACTCTTCTGTGCAGGCTGTATCTCCATGGTCTCACCTGTGAATTGTTCTGGGTGTACCAGATCCGCAGAAATCACGGCCTCCCCGTCCAGTCCTGTGTCGTACAAACACTCCACTTGACGACCGTTAACCTCTACCAATTCCACTACAGGTGGTTTTTCCTGGTCTGGAGTCTCTTCCTCGGCCTCGACCTGTTTAGGTGGGCTCCACCTTAGGTTCCACTGGGCACACGACGAAATTGAGAGTCTCCTGACTTTCCCCTGCAGTCAATAGCATTGTGCGTGTTTGACTTGCAGTTTTTGCACCATTTCCCTGTCCTAGAATTTTCTAGTGCCGGACTTGAGTGAGCTCTCCTGGTGGCGAGCTTCCTTGTTGACCTTGGCATTTTCAGTGACAACCTCCTTGGAAGTCACTTGACATGCTGCGAAGTGAGGGCTCTTAGCCTTCGATTTGCAGTCCCTCGTATTGTGAGAGGGTGACTTACAAATTGAACACCATTTCTCCGACCACTGTCGTTTTGGTGTAGAGCTTGAAGTGCTCTTGCTTCCCTCCTTCGTCTTCTCTGAACTATCCTCTGATTTTTGTACATAAGGTTCCCCCGTTTTGGTTCCTGAGTGTTTGGCTTTCTTCTTGTCATGTTTCTCCTGACTTTTGTGTTGGTGGAAAGGTTTTCCCCTGCCTCCCCATGTACCTCGACGAACCGTTCTGCTAATTTTGTCATGAGGTCAATACGTTCCGCTCCTTGTTCTCCCAGGAATGTCCTGAGAGGTTTTGACATTTGCTTCTTCAGCTGGTCGACCACCATGAGCTCTTCCAGACTCTCATAGTCATGTGCGAACCCAGCCAAATCCATCCACTTATGGAGGTAGGATTTTAGACGCAAACTGTAGGCGGCAAACAACTCCCCCGGTTCTCGTTTCGCTGCTCGAAATTTTTTCCGGTAGGTATGTGACGTAACCTCAAATCGTTTCAACAGAGCCGTCTTCAACTCGTCATAATTGTTCTCGTGCCCTGGTGGCAGGCGAGAATAAACCTCGTAGCCTGTCCCTCGTAATCCCTGGGATAGCTTGAGATTCCATTTGTTACGCTCCAGACCCATAGCCACGGACATGGCCTCGAAGCGTTGAAGGTACTGGTCAATCTTCTCTTTGTTCTCTTCGTAGATCGCTAGAGGGAACTTCATAGCATGATAACTATACCCCCCTACTGGTGTTGAGCCTGGGATGGAGGAACCTCCAACTGCTCCCTCAGTTTCCCCATTAGATTGACTCTTCAACTCGAGTTCCCTCATCCGGTACTCGTGCTCTCTTTTCTGAGCTTCTTGCTCCGCTTCCCGTTTACTAGCAGCTTCCTCAACTTCAAGTTTCCTAGCTGCCTGCTCAGCTTCAAATTTTTTAGCTGCCTGTTCAGCTTCAAATTTCTTAGCTGCCTGCTCAGCTTCAAATTCCAGCCTTTTCATGGCTTGCTCTGCTTCCAATTTCTTAGCAGCTTGTTCTGCTTCCAATTGCCTAGCAGCTTGTTCTGCTTCCAATTTCTTAGCAGCTTTTTCTAACTCCATCCTTCTCAATTCCAACTCGGCCTTTCGATCTACCCTTTCTGCTTGACGAAACTCCCTCTCCACCTCCTGTATGTAATCTGTTAGGGCAGAACCCGACAACCCTATTTCTTCCCCCTGTGCTCTTAGTTCTGCCGTGGTTAGTTTAGGAGTGGCCATATTTTAGAGAGGTCAGTCAGCAGGTTGAATATTAATTATCTCTAAACAAATATATAGATAATGACTAATTAACATGTATCTATATATTTAACCACACAGCACAACACAACACAATCACTCAGTGACAAGAGTAGAATTAGGACCACAGACCTAAGTAGACGTGTGAAGTGTGAACAGGCAAGATATGTGTCTTAACCCCTATCCACATTCACTCTAGCTGGATTCTCACTAATATGATATCTCCGTCCTGTAACTAAGGATCCCGTGTCGAGAATTCCCGTGTCAAAAGATCCCCCCTTTTGTCGAGAGATCCGGATGTCCAGGAATCACGTTTACGAGAGATCCCGCTGTCCAAAGATCACGTTTACGAGCCCCCAATTATGTTGTGTGTCCGTTTAAAGTGTCGTCCCTGGAGTGAGGGGAGTCAACACCCACATTATATTTAACCCCTTATCAATATCCTGGAGAATCCACTAGCTTCCGTCCACCACACTCCTTCGGTTCATGGACACCTCTTTCTCTCTCTCTATCACTCTACCTGATCATGCCCCCTCTCATTCTTTCCCCAACGCAACATACTCAACAACTCTTGCTTCTAAAAATTAATAACAATTAATTTGTTAAAAGACAAGTGTAACGTATGTGAGACGTGTATGCGAAGAAAATGTATGACGTGTTCTATAATGTGTGTAGGATCGGACCCTCAGATAATAGCACAGTCAGTTCATCCCTGCAAGGACACACCACAGCACGTTAAGTCAGAACAAGTCCACCTCACCCAGTGCTGTATCTCTCCTGCCGGACACTGACTGTCATCTGTAGCTACCTGGTAATCCATCTTCCTGATCATCCGAAATCGATACAGTTTGTAATTTACGGCTGATCATGGACCGGTTGCACACTACACATTATAAGTTCCTATCGTTCCTAAAAATGTACGAATCCTTTGTACTGTGAAATTCGGTATCACTGTTATTGTTAATATACTTGATCCTAACTAGTGTCTATATAGTCTCAAGTATAATGTCTTTTGTAATATTTCACTGGAATCTATCACACCATGTGAATGTTATATTTAACGTTCTCGTTTAGTTAATCATGTTTGTATGATGTGTGATGTATCAACAATCATCACCCATCCTAGGTGAACCTTAACACACAGGAATCGTTATATTGGTTTGCTCTTCTGAGCCATGTTATGGTGGATCCTCCTGATCATGAGTCCAGCGTAAACATTATACCCCCTTTCTTCTCGGGCGTTATTCGTTTTCCGTAAGAATGCATTTGACTGTTCAACTGGTGTTCTTCCTCATTGGAGTTGAACTTCTTCAAAACCAATGTTGAACTTCCTCGTAACTGGCAGGGAACCTTAAGCAAACCCGCCTCATTCCTGGATGGCATCTATAACTTGCATTAAGACATATGTTATTTTAATGTTGCTTAAATCTAACACAATAGATGCTCTCCGAATTTCCCAACTGCGGTAACACAACACATCAATCCTAGTCAATTTCCTTGGCCACACTAATCTACACAAGTCTTGTTTTTGTCAAGAGCTGAGAGTATTCTAGTCAAGTTCTTTTGATGTCACGCAGGTGTCTTTCAGGGGCACTAACTAACCCGAGAATCTTATCTCCCTTGTGTTTAATCAATGTCACCAGTTATTACTCTTGTTGCAACTTCCAAAACAAGGTAGCGAGTTCCTGCATTTTCCCAATGTTCACAATAACAAGCCTACAACTTTCTGTCGTGTGGTGACAATCAAAGCCGCCATTTCGTTTGATGTCGGGGAGTTCTCAGGGTCCCGCGTGTGTCCTGATCTCACCGACTCGAAGTCAACAACTTGCAGCTGTGAACACAGACTGTTTTCTGTAATTTTAATCATCTGATGTTAACGACAGTGGATTTCATCACACTGAGGTGGTTTACAAATGATACATTCACATCTGTTTACAATAATGAATCACACATGACATACATTTGTGTGATCATTAAACACACTTATGCAATTCACCCAGGATTTAGTAACAGGAAATCCATGAGTTATCACATGCTCTCATAAAATACATACAATTTAGGTGATATATCCAATTCACATTCAGACATTATGAATTAAAATACTTCTTGCATGGCGGTTGGTTACGAACTATTATGTGGCACAAATATTATTATACCCCATGGTTAACAGCCATGTCTATCTATTTGCCTTACCCCATGTGTGCTGTACTCAACACACAAAATTATGATACCTGTAGAATCTGGTTCTCATGGGTTCATGAATTATAAGACCACTATTTGTTTGTCCATGTGCTCATGTAAAAAAATAAATCTACTGACTAATGGGCTCAATCTACTTGACTATACACATTCCACTAACTTCTCTATTATTGCTGGCACATGTAAACTAGTTTTTAATCTTACCAGTGGGCCATATACATTATGTCCTTACTACTGTACTAAGAATTCTGAATTTCCTTAAGTCACTCTAATTCATTGTAGATTCAGTTTCATGCTTAAGAAATAAAATTTACAACATGTGTCTAATGCTTTATAGATTAACTAAGTTGCTTAGCTGGGAGAAAATAAACACTGTAGTTTTCTCCTAATGTACAGTTTATCTTATGACGATGATAACTGAGTATAATATTATTTAGTTTGTACTAGATTCAATTCTTTAAGAACTCACCATTCCAATCATTGTAGATTGAGTTGCTTAAGAATTAAATGTACAACTTGGATTAATGCTTTTTATACATTAAATCAGGTGTTTACTTTTGGGAGAAAATAACATTCACTATGGGTATTCTTAATTAATAGTTTATCTATAAACTATAACAATTAAATTAACTTCTTAATTCACCATACGTGTTCATCGAGTCTACTTCCCAAATCTTCTTCTAGGAAAAATAGGCTCACACTTAATCTAAGATTTAAACTATTTATACTCACCTCATCAAAACACGACTTCCAACACTTCAGCGTCAGGTTTCAGAATCTGGGTGCGATGTTGTAGGCTGATGTTTCCTATCTTAATTTAAAATACCTATATCTAAATCTTATATTTAGATATATTTCATCATTCCCTTCGCCTCCGATCTTCTCCTCGCCTTGTGCTTTGCTGGTTCACACAAACAGACTGTGTTCCGGTGGTTTTCTGCTATTTATTCTGTTTTAGTGTTCCTGTGGTGACGTCACAATGGGTTGATGAAAAAGTCGGATTACCGATGCCGGGAATGAGCGGTGTCAAACTATTTTCATTGCCTGGAATTATTTAGTGCATGTTACTCTTGTGAAAATATATATCACAACATACCCAGTACACCTGACAACGTCTTACACAGACATATAGCAGTACCACAGACCTGTACACCTGACGTCTTGAACAGACATATAGCAGTACCACACACCTGTACACCTGACGTCTTACACAGACATATACCAGTACAACATACCTGTACACCTCACAACGTCTTGCACAGACATATAGCAGTACCACATACCTGTACACCTGACAACGTCTTGCACAGACATATAGCAGTACCACATACCTGTACACCTGACAACGTCTTGCACAGACATATAGCAATACCACATACCTGTACACCTGACGTCTTGAACAGACATATAGCAGTACCACATACCCAGTACACCTGACAACGTCTTGCACAGACATATAGCAGTACCACATACCTGTACACCTGACGTCTTGAACAGACATATACCAGTACCACATGCCTGTACACCTGACAACGTCTTGCACAGACATATACCAGTGCCACATACCTGTACACCTGACGTCTTGAACAGACATATAGCAGTACCACATACATGTACACCTGACGTCTTACACAGACATATACCAGTACCACATACCTGTACACCTCACAACGTCTTGCACAGACATATAGCAGTACCACATACCCAGTACACCTGACAACGCCTTACACAGACATATAGCAGTACCACATACCTGTACACCTCACAACGTCTTACACAGACATATACCAATACCACATACCTGTACACCTCACAACGTCTTACACAGACATATACCAGTACCACATACCTGTACACCTGACAACGTCTTGCACAGACATATAGCAGTACCACATACCCAGTACACCTGACAACGTCTTGCACAGTCATATAGCAGTACCACATACCTGTACACCTGACGTCGTGAACATACATATACCAGTACCACATGCCTGTACACCTGACAACGTCTTGCACAGATATATAGCAGTACCACATACCTGTAGACCTGACAACGTCTTGCACAGACATAGAGCAGTACCACATACCTGTAGACCTGACAACGTCTTGCACAGATATATAGCAGTACCACATACCCAGTACACCTGACAACGTCTTGCACAGACATATAGCAGTACCACATACCCAGCACAGACATATACCAGTACCACATAGCTGTACATCTCACAACGTGAAGTGGGGTTCTGGATTACTTGTTTTTACATTTCATTGGTAAGCGTTATTCAAAGGTAGATTGTGGCGCAGAGATGTTTCTTCATATATACTAGGTTAAAGCTTTATTCGGTGGTTTGTAGGCCACAATTCCATGCTGCTTTAATAATTCACATGAAAGGGTCAAAGGGAGAAAGACAACTTATCACAAATGTCAGAAAGATGCGGGCGTCGATTGTTGGTCACACTTTTAGGAAATTACCAGCTGGAAAATGTTGTGGCAACTCGAAAGATGTAAGGACACACATACACACACAGACTCACACACACACACACACACACACACACACACACACGCACGCACACACACACACTGAGAGAGAGCGGGTTAGAGAGAGACAGACAGACAGAGGGGGGGGGGGAGAATGTAAAATAAATTACAGTGGGGATATGAATAAAAACCTCTTTCTCGCTTGCTTTCAACGTTATCCTCCAGTGTGGATTTTATAAGTGATATATCTCTTAACGTCGCACGAATATTTCACATGTCTCTTTTTTTTTTTTAGCAACTATCTTTTATTCCCAGTTCCCGGGAAGGTTAACCCGGTCAACAAATGCCCGCAGAAGTCGGATGTGTCGGCCTAACGGCGCAAGAACGCAGCTCTGCTGTAAACAGGCACAACGCAGTCACATCCGGAAAAAAAACTCCGGATGAACGCAGAAGAAGAAGAAGAAGAAGAAGAAGAAGAAGAAGAAAGAAGAAGAAGAAGAAGAAGAAGAAGAAGGAAGAGGAGAAGAAGAAGAAGAAGAAGAAGAAGAAGAAGAAGAAGAAGAAGAGAAGAAGAAGAAGAAGAAGAAGAAGAAGAAGAAAAAGAAGAAGAAGAAGAAGAAGAAGAAGAAGAAGAAGAAGAAGAAGAAGAAGAAGAAGAAGAAGAAGAAGAAGAAGAATTCCCAGTTTTTCTAGAACCTCTGTATTTGATTGTTTTGGTTTCCATGAAATACGACATATTCTTCTGTATATCCACATCTCCAGGACCTCTATTCGACTATTCGATTATTCCACTGTATTTGCCAAGACTGCTGTGTCACATACAGTAGTACCAGCGCTGTACACAATTTAAATAATAGGCATAACCACATTAACATCCAGAAATGGTGAATGACGGTGTTCAAATGTAAGAAAGTTGAGCATGATGAAGTTAGGTGTGAATTTATATCCGAATGCTGAAAACATCATGGTCAGCTAACATTGGTAATCTCGATGTGTTGAAAGGTGTAAAGACACAAAGACATTCATTCATCAGCATATCCTTTGCAGAACCTCGCTTCCACAACAGCCGTCCGGAAAAAAAATCTCGGTCATCAGCAAGATGCCCCGCTTCCGATACACCCATCTGGAGATCATCTGCCACATCCTGCACTCATCTTCTTTTTGGCCTTCCTCTTTCTCTCTTCCCGGGAATATACCCCTCCATGATTGTTCTCTCCAAACTTTCATGACGTTTCAAGTGACCAAAATTCAATTTTCTTTGTTTATCGTCTTTAGTAGCCAACCTTCTTCTATATTCAGCTCTTGTCGTATGGATTCATGTGTTCCTTTCTTTACCAAAGATATTCTTAGAACTCGTCTATAACATTTATATTCAAAGGCATTTATGCGCTGCTCAGCTTGTTTAGTAAGGTGTTTGTTGTAATGGAAAAAAATTTATGCTCTTAACAAAAATCTTTTGTAGGTCTATCTGTCCCACGCAACAATTTATTCATTTGATACAAATACAACTTATCACAAATCGCAGACAGCAGAGCACATACTCCAGGATTGCCCAAACTACAACATATCCAGGCGAACCTTCTGGCCTAGAGAGACAACAGTGGAAGATAAACTCTTTGGACCGCTGAATGAACTAAAAAAGACTGTTAGATTCATTCAAGAGACAACATTGCAGTTATAAACATAATTTAGGCGAACGAAAGAAGAAGAAGAAGAATCACAAACGTCAGAAAAAGGCAGCAGTCGATTGATGATCACATTGAGACAAGAAAATAAGCTGGAACATGCTGTAACAACTGGAAAGATTTAAGGAAATTCAAGGGAACTAACTAACTGCATGGAATGTAACAAGCTCCGGCTAATTCTGTCCCCGTATTCCGACTCATTCCTTTTCTACTTGGGGATTACATGCTTGGCTTGTTTTTCATAGTCATAATTATACAAAGGGCTTTTTTACGTGATGGATCAAGGCCTTTGAGACGTGCCTCGGGAAGCGACTTCTGGATTATTTCAAATGTATCCCGGCAGACTAGCACCCAGCCACTTATATAATCTGTGTTATTACCATACCCGTGAACAAAAGTATGGTTTTCACATCATCCGAGCCCGTATATTTATGTTATTTTGCATATCATATACCTTCTAGATTTCATCGTCAGTTATTTCCAAGAGAGTGCTGAAATGTTATCATCATCATCATGTGCCATATCGATAATCGTGGGCGGTCACGTTTCACCATCTCACAGTCACCAGAGTTGTGGATCAGCTCTGTGTTCTTGTCTCGATTATGCCACGTGGCTAAACCATATAGATACTTACTTCTCTGCCTTCCCCTTGTTCTTTTCTCCCCAATCTTGCCAGTTGTCACCAAGTTCTCTAATTTATTTAATGCCATATAGAACATGTATTGCTTTATGGCGGTGAATCATGGAATGTAAGTGAACACATTAGGAAGATCGTGAAATCAACAAAGATGTGGTTCCTGAGAGGAATGTTGCGAATTCCTTGGACTGCCAAATTAACTAACAACCATTGCCTGAAAGAGACTAAAGAAATTAGAACAATGTGTACAACTTTAGGAAAGAGACAAAAACATGCTTTAGGTCATGTGAAGCGAAGAGAAGCATTGTAGGACGTCACAACAACTGGAAAGATCAGTGTAAAGGGAGGCTGAGGCAGGCCGAGAGAAATGATGCTCGGTGGACTGAGATGGTGGCATGGGGAAATATCATTAATAGAGTTGATCCAGAAAAACCAAGGACCGAAATCTATGGAGAGACTTGAACGACTTCGCCTGTTGGCAGGACACGTGATGATGATATTTATCAAAACAACATAGATGGCATATCAATGTAATATGGATTACCATACTTGCAGCATAATATATATTCACGGGTATACAGATGTGAAGACCTGAAATATACCATTTGGAATGTATTTTCCATTTCTTTTATATTAGGTGTTTGTTTGTTTGTTTGTTTGTTTTTTGTTTGTTTGTTTGTTTGTTTTTTTTGTTTGTTTTTTTTTTTTTTTTTGGGGGGGGGGGGGGGGGGTTGAACTGATCACTCACATTCCACGATGATATATCAATAAGTGCTTCAGTATCCTCCTTTAGATCTGTCTGTCTGTCCACACACACACACACACACACACACACATTATATACTGCCTCAAATACCTGACCAAGGAGGTCTTGAGCCTGAAGAATTAAGGCCGCCTGACTAGTGCAGTCGCCGTGAACTGTGCAGGTTAGGGTTTTTTTTTTTTTTTTTTTGGCCCCCGACAGAAAAATATCCATACCATAGCGAGGATTCGAACCCTAGTCAACCTGGCAATCTAGCAAATCGCATAGTCATTTCCCATAGATCACACAAGGGAAGTTCAGCACAGAGCACAAACTTCTTAGCATCGGCGAGGAACCCTTTATATTAGGTTTTGGGGTCGCCCCATTATGCTAGTTCATGTGCCAGTGAATATCACAAAATATGCTAATCTCTGCCCCATGTGAAAAGTGGAACAGACAGGAGTCTCGACAAACCAACAGTTCACACAGGTATACTATCCATTATGCCGCTGCCAGAATGCCAACACAAAAGTCCGACACGAACAATACAGTTCATCGTCGATGGAAGAGGCAGTCACTGGAAAACCAGCAACCACACATTACTGCATAGGCAATCCAGTTAGTTCAGCGACATGCCGGCTGCCATGTTTCTGAACATACAGTTCACATTAAAAACAACCGCGGTCAGATGTAGATGCGCTTGACACGAATTTCATAGCTCACAGTGTCGCTCCGCGCACTCAACTCGGTAGCAGGACGACGGAACACGGCAGGTATATACGTCTGTAGGTAAGTAAATAATATGTAATAATACACGGATATAAGTTGGGTGTATAGGACAGTAGGGAACTAAGGTTACACCATGGCCAGCACACCTGCCTGCCTGTCAGTCCGGCAGCCATGGATTCTAATAGGCATTGTGACCAATCTTTAAAATTGACCAGGTGGACTCAGTCAAAAAGTGGGCACCAAGAAATGGCTTGAGAAGTAAAGGCGACAGGAGAGATATTAGCCATAGCATCCCACGAGTGTTTATTGGTCTATACAATTATAGGGCTAGCACAATTATCCCCAGCTCGCATCAAGGCGTATAGAATATGACCCCTCTTTACGTAGCTAGGTAAATAACTCTGTTCGCTATGTGCGCTCACCAAACCCGACATCCCAAATTGTACCAACGACTTCGAGCCGAGGAATGCAATTGGGAGGGTACAAACCTTATTCTAGAGCGAAGAAATACAAGCTTAAGAAGGTATTAAAATAATTTACGGGTCAGAGCTGAAGTGCACATTATTCTTCACACGGAAACATTTAACGTTGAATAGTTAATTTCCTCGTGGGACTTGAGATTGGCCTTATGACGAGATGAGAGCCTCGGGTAGTGGAACGGGGGATTACTGAAAAACACGTTTGTAAGCGAGAAATCACTAGTTTTTCACCAAAACATCAAAGAAATGTCGCCGCTTTCCATGATTTAAGTTGCTTTTTGACCTATCAAAGACATATTCCTTGGGTGGGGGTAATTATAAGACGACAGGAAAAATTTCATAACGATGCAACAGACAGTTTTCGCAATAAATGATCATGAATGAAGGCATTCATTTCTGGACAGACTATAGACATTCCCTTGCCTGGAAGACACCAGACGAACGAAATAGTGGGATACCTAACCACACACGGAAAATAGAATGAGCTGATTCAGTGCCAAATAACAAGTAGGTGTTGGTCACCCATGGTACACAATCAAATGATGAAGTATTATAATGTACAGTTCCGTTCACTGGGCATTAACACTGCGGAACATATCACGAAACAAAACAAATAACAAGATAAATCGGGTATGGCGAATTGTCGCAATTCTGTACAAATGGGAGGTAACTTTTGGCGATATATTATCCTTTTACACTGACTGAGTTAAAGGCAGAGATGTATTATACGGGGAGGAAATGGAACGGGGTACGGGAGATAGTACAAGACAGGACGGCTTGGCGGAGGGGTTGGTTGAGGGCCCATAAAGGATAAAGATCGAAACAAGAAGAAGTAACTTCGTACTAAACATATATGCTATGTCATGTTTTGTCATCTCACTCGATCACCGTGTTTCTGTCTCGACCATGCCACGTGGTAAAGCCATCCGGGTATTTACTTCTCGATCTTCCCCTTGGTCTCTTCCCTTCGATCTTGCCAGTTGTCACCAAGTTCTCCAAGTCATGTCTTCTAATAACATCCCAAACAATTTTGACTGTCTACGTCTAATGACTCTAATCAGTTTTTTACGAACTTCATTTGTTTCTTAAAGGACTTGTTCATTGATTTTTCTGACTTTCCATATGGCGATATTCGAAATATGTTTATGGACATGTAGACAGACAATGGATCATGTTGGCAGCGTCATACCAACCGCATTTACCACCCTGGCCATTTACCGGTACCTTTGTCAGTATGGATCTACCAGGCAAGCAGGGACAGCCTAGTGGCCAACATGCTAACCAATGGTCAAGAATTTCTATTCGCATCGGGTCTGAATTATAAACCTGACCTGTCTCAGCCTAAATAAATAATAGGAAATGTCTTGTAATGTAAAGACGACAAATGCAACATTGACCGCATCGCACATGTAGACTTGTAAAACTGTTCCTTCACTTTATTTTTGCAAGATATCCCAGCACCCAGCCAAGATAAATTGTGAAAATCCGAGTCTATTGGAGATTCGGCTACATGACCATCAGGCCCGTGTGCTAGCGTACTAGCCACTGTAACAAATAAACTACAAGTATTTTGGAAATATAAACATATATCCTTGTCGAAGACTGTGGTGGAGGAGAAGGTGGCGTTCAATAGGAAAGCAGTGTTACATGTGGGTGGAGTATATCAGTAGGGGGGTCCTGTATAAGTGCTCCGTGAAAACACATTACAGCAAGACATGACACTAATGGTGATGATGATGATGATGATGATGATGATGATGATGATGATGATGATTATGATGATGATGATGATGATGATGATGATGGTGATTATACTGTGTGTGTGTGTGCGTGTGTGTGTGAAAGAGAGAGAGAGAGAAAGTATGAGTGTGTGTGTGTGTGTTTGTGTGTGTGTGTGTGTGTGTATGTGTGTGTGTGTGAAATCGTTACACTGCATCAAACCAGCATATAAACTGCTTCCTTAATTTAATGAACACGTGTTACAACAATACATAGCAAAGCGGCCATAACTGCCCCGGACTGTAGTGTATCGAACCATCGAGAAGCTGTGAGCACCTATCCCCTGTTGATGAGACCGTTATTGTGCAGGTGGTGTTTCATTAGATTTTTGAACGACAAGTCAGTTTTATAGCCTGCCATCGATCGCCCCAGTACAAGTAACAAATAATACAGTTTATCCTATTTGTTGTAACAACAAGGACTTTCTTTGGCTGTTTTAGATTCTCATGAAGCCGTTGGAATAGCAGGTAATCTTATACATACTTATATGTACACTATATGTATATGAATATATGTATGTCTGTCTATCTACGTACCTACCTAACAATCGACGTACCTACCAACATATCTACCTATATACATATATACATGCATACATACACAAGTCTGTTTTATAGCCTCTCATGCCTCGTCCAGTACATGTAACAAATAACACAGTTTATTCTAGTTATAATGATGTTTAAGGATATATAGCCAGGCTCTCTGGCCTATGGGTTAACGTCTTTCTCCCTAATCCTGTATATTCTCGTGAGTAACGCAGCTGCGCGAGAATCAGCAGCGGTTCGAGCCGCCCCGGTAACTTACGGGGGTATGTGAGCCGGTCGCCAAGAAATCAATGGCAAACTACTGAGCGTAATCTTGCCTAGTACATCAACAGCAGCTGAAAGATGCTGGTGTTGACTGTAACGTCCTATAAGAGATATGCAACATTTAAAAACAATATATATATATATATATATATATTCATTAATTCATTCAGTAGCATATATATATATATATATATATATAT
>JACEFZ010004393.1:135000-141020 GCA_014155875.1 Cepaea nemoralis | reverse complement strand
CGAAAAATTCTCATAAGTATCACGCAAATGTATAGTCACTTGTGAAGCAAACAGGACTGCTAGAGCTGTGGGGGGAAAAAAGACCGGACAGAAAAAACACTGCAGTGGATCCACCTCCAGGAACGTCAAACAATCTTTTACCACATTGTCAAAGAACATTTCGAGCTAAAATAGGCCTTACCAGCCATCCTGGAACTCACGGCTGCAAACGTTCAACCCCACTGGTTGAAATGAATGGTCATCATCATTCTTGACTGACAAACACCATAATCAGCATATCTAATTTCTGGTATTTCATGACCACCAATATTTAAGGCATCATATTGCTCCTTGGTTATATCATCTCTAATATTTCTCATTATATTACAGGTTAAACAAATAAGAGGACAGCACACAGCCTTGACGGACACCTCGCCTGTTGCTACACCAATCTGATGTCTCGCCATCTATTCTAATTGCAGCTTGTTGGTCTAGATAGAGCATTTTAATGAGTTGTGCTACATGTGACGGAAAGCCCATTTCCCGCATGATTTCCCAAAGTTTCTGATGTTGTGCACCTTTGAATAATCTACAAAGCATGAAAATAGGTTTACATTAAATTCTCTACACTTCTCTATTATTAAACGCAAGTTGAGTGTGTGATCTCTTGTTCCTCTTCCTTTGTCTAAATCCAGCTGAAACCACGCTAATATCTTCTTCCATTTTCTTACGAAGTCTTCCTATTATGATTTTAGTATAATTTTGCTGGCATGACTGATCAGGGCAACAGTTATATAATTGATGCATAATTTCAAGTTGCTCCTTTTCGGTATTGGAATGAAGATAGTTCTCTTCGAATCTTTGACCATATAGCATATTTCTATATCTTTTTACATAATGCGTCGTAGATTTGTATGCTTTCTTCTCCTCTCGCTTTAATTAGTCCAGCTGGTATCTCATCACATCCAGGTGATTTACCATCCTTCAGGTGCTTTATTGCCTATGCAATTTCATCTAATGAGGGTTCAGGTTCTGTCTCTGCTGTCATTGGTTCATGTATCTCATTCATATACTCCCGATCGTTTATACTGTTTAAAAAAACGCATAGCTATCCGAAGGTGCGTTTTTATGAGTTTGTAAGTAAAATTAAGTGCTAGGGTATGTACAAACCAGCCTCAAATGTTCTTTACAGTGTCACATTGAATTGCTTCCGTTTTTGTAATGTTACAATGCAGTGGTCAATAGTGTTTATGACCAAATTTTTACAACAGCTCTTGATGCGCGCACGTGAAAGCAACAATTTTTGGGGTAAATACTATTCACTGACTACGCAACTGAAACCCTATAAAAGGATAACGCTACACAAAACAATTCAGTTCATTTTCAAGCAAACGTCTATGGACCTCCATCGATAAATTTAAGGAACATTGCTATTGGCCTAATGTAAGCAGGCGAAAGTCAAAGTCAGGTTGCCATGCATCTAAACGTGCATCAGTGTACCATCAGTCGACTCTGGCGCCGGTTCCAAGCCTCTGGCTCTGTTGAAGACCGGTATCGCAGTGAACGACCCAGAGCGGCAATAACAGCGGTTGATCGCTTTATTCGGCTTCTTCATCTCAGAGACAGGTTTATAACATCTTCCTTAACTACCCAGCCATTTCCTGCAGGATGTCATGTGTCTGATCAAACTCCGGAATAGACCTCATAACGCTGGACTTCGGGCACAACGACCTTATCATGGACCTGTCCTTACACGCCACCATCGCCAAAATCAATTTCTTTGGGCTAGCCAGCATCGTCCTTGGGCAGCAGATAACCAATGAAGATGTGTCTGGTTTAGTGACGAATCTTTCTTTTTGTTGCAGCGGAGAAGGATCTACCGTGAGTGAAATGAACGTTTTGCCCACACTTGCGGTAATGAAACTCCAGCGCATGTTGGTGGAAGTGCTTTGGTGTTGGGAATGAACAGTTACAGTGGAAGGCGTCAATTGGTTCACATTTAATGCGCCATGACACGTCAATGAAATTCTTCGACCCCACTTTTGGCTACCCAAAGTTCAGTGTTTCAACAGGACAATGCCAGACCCCATTGTGCACGGTTGACCACGCAGTTCCTGACTGTCAACAACATTCTCACCATTCTCTGGCCATCCCTGTCTTTAAACATGAGTCCGATTGAGCACCCGTGGGATGAGCTACATAGAGGTACTTGTCGCCAAGACGTTGCTCCAGCCAATCATCGTGATCTGTTCCAGACACTCCAGGAAGAGTCGGCAGCCATCCCACGCGCCCACATCAGACGTCTGATCGCATCCAAGCCCAGGAGATGCCAGTCGATAATTGATGCAAGAGGAGGCCACACACCATACTTGCGGGAAAGCCCGTACGCCAAAAATCTCTCGTGACCTAGATGCAAAACAACTTTCAATTGAGTGTCTGAACCCTAAGGTATGCTTGTGTGCAATTTGAACAATTAACTCATTATATTAAAAACGTTATTGAATATCAAAATTATGGATGTGTATGGGCCTTTGACAGCTATGCGTTTCTTATTTTGAACAGTATATATCACACATTCCACTGCAGTATTCGTTCAATGTTTCTAAAATGTTTCTAGATTCGGTTAGGGCATTTCCCAACTTGTCACAGACAATATTTAAGTGAGGTTGAACATTTCTGCACAAAAACTTCATTTCATTGAACATTTCGTAATCTCTTCCATTCTTACGATATCGCTATATTCTAGTACATCTATATTGTATATACTCGTTTGTTTCCTTTCTTGTGTTCTTTCTTATTTCTCGTGTCAAAAGATTTATGATTTTGTTATCGGTTTCTCCTTTCTGTTCCTGTTTCCTTCGTTGTTTTATTAACTCTAACGTGCCTAATGTAATATATGGCCTATGTTGCTTATTCTTGTCCGGAATTAGATCTTTGGCTGCTGTTATCAAGATATATCTAGCTTGTTTTACCAATTCATCAGGTGTCATTTCCACCTGTATAGACATTAAGACCCTAAAACGATTTTTCACTTCTAAGTTGTATTCATCTGACATTTTTGTGATTGATTAATTGATTGATTTAGGAACCGACATAACAGCATTCAGGGCATTCCCATAAGCGCTCCGTCCCCATCCTCAGCAGCCAACGAAGAGTTCCAATACCAATAGTTCCAGTAGCAATCTGGTTATATGTCCGTCTCGCCTTTCCTCTTAGCATCGAGCGTCGGCCAGATCCTCTCGTCGCTCCTCGCTGCCTCATTCTTGCCAGACTATATTGATCCATTTGCTCCTCCGAGGTGTACACGCGCTCCCACAAGGCCGCAACCACGTCTGCCTTGTCATGCATCAATACTCCACCAAGTTTTGCCGAGCCAGGCAATCTCTCCACCTGTTCATTCCCCAGCACACCGGCATGC
Source organism: Cepaea nemoralis (assembly GCA_014155875.1). Taxonomy (NCBI): domain Eukaryota; kingdom Metazoa; phylum Mollusca; class Gastropoda; order Stylommatophora; family Helicidae; genus Cepaea; species Cepaea nemoralis. Next base: position 137,623 of record JACEFZ010004393.1, on the reverse strand, counting down.
CCTGGAGAAAAGATCCAGGTGATGCTTGCCACCCGTGACCTCCGAAGCGAAGCAAGCCACTCTGCCCGAAGCTTGCCTGTTCTCACCCTCCACAGCATGCTTTCTGAGTCAGTTACAATCACGATGTGTGTGTATTGTGTTCCCCATCCAGCGGAAAACTTCACTGACCGCCTCCATATCCATTCTTAAGTTAGATGTTGTGGTATCATACGCCAGGTTCTCCTGCACTAAACATTTGCTAAGAATCCCTAAAAACTTCTCCTACCTCTCAACACCGAACCATCTGTGTAGATAATCACATCGCCCCGGCGAGCATTTCCTTAATTAGTTGCTAGATTTCCACTTCCGTGGCCCATGCTGGCCATTCCCTGCAATCCCGGATCAGTGTGATTATAACTGCACAAGTCTGACTGATTGGCTGGCACTCTGACCCACTCCTGTCCTCACCTTATGATCTTCAAGATGCACACCTGTCTGATCGTATCCTACGCCTGAGCCATCCATGATTTTCCCCTTACCAGTCTCTGGCCCTTATCTGCGTCCAGCGCCTCATGCAACGGGTGATGTGTGTCTGCAGCTACTCTGAGGTATGCATATTTATATTTTTGTGATATCAACATGAAGTGGTCTTCGTCCTCGGGTAAGCTTTCTTTGGTTTACTTTCACATCTGCTTCTGATAACTGATGATCTGCACCACAGTCTACATTTCGTAAGGTGTTTGCTGATGTTATGCTTGATCTCAGTATACTTTGTATTGAAATATAATCTGTCTGGATTTAGGAAATACTGTCCGGGGACTTCCATGTGAAGAGTCTTCTTGTATGTTGTTTAAAATGTTTGTCGGTTATAGTTAACTAATTTTCTGTGCAAAATTCAATTAATTTGTCACCTTCACCATTTCTGTTTCCCAATCCAAATTTTCCTAAAACGTTTCTCCCATTTTCAGCTCTTCCTGTACTTTTGCATTAAAATCTCCCATGATTATTGTTGTGCCATTATGACCAATCTTATGTAATGTGTCTTGCAGTGTCTTGCACAAGTTGCCAACTTGCTCTTTCAACTTGCCAACTTGCTCTCACAATTGTCCCACTTGCCCTCACAATTTGCACACTAGTTATCACAACTTGTCGATATGCTCTCACAACTTACCCACTTGCTGTCACAAAACTAGCATAAAATTTACAATAATACTTTTAATTATACAGTTTTATAAAATATAATATTTAAAACATATTACATAAATTAGGTCCCTTAGAAACACGAGTTATCTCTCTTAGTGCGAAAATATGAATTCGCAGTCTCCAGAAAGTGACGTTACAGCTTTCAATTAGTATGTCTGTGGAAGGCGGATCAAGGCGGCTTGAAGCCGCAAATACTAATCGAAAACAACCTACTATAATACTCACCCTCAGCCCTTATAGGTTGTTTGTACTTACACTGGGCAATTTTACTATCAATAGTTTGTTATTTCTTTCTGAACGAGAAGTCAACATTGAAGTGGAACTGACCGATGTGTGGAACGAGACCACTACAATGGTCGCCAGAGACATTTTAAGCCTGAGCACGTTACACCTTTCGTCCACGTCGACCTCTCCTGTTAAGTTTATGTACCATATTTACATCTATAGTCAGTTTTTGTGATTGTTGTGATGTTTGCGACATTAATTGTATCATCTTAATGTCTGTAAGTGCTGTTGAAATCGTATGCATGCAGTTGTAGGTTTACTGCCGAAGTTGCTGTTGGATCATGAGGGGGGGGGGGGGGGTGGGAGAGAGAGAGGAGGAGGAGGAGGAGAGAGAGAGGAGAGAGAGATAGAGGAGGAGAGAGAGAGAGAGAGAGAACTATGGGCGATCGATATTGCTTCATTCGCATAATCTTTGTACCATCCCGGACAATTGTTGTTTTAATTCATGCCTACTCAGTGATTTCTAGAACACTTTCTACGACAGACATTATGTTAATTTTTTTTCCACTCATTTGTTATTTTACAATTGCAGCTGTCTGAAATAGAAAGCACCTGCCTACATACAGGGATGAATCTGTTGCTGACGATGAGGCTAATTGTTATAGCTAACTCAGTAATGAACATAGCTGTTATCTGTTCTATCTATTTCTAGGTCGCCTCAAGCGTAACTTCCTCTTTATCCACATTTGCTGATAAGTGTAAAGAGCTTGTAGTGGATGGGTGGAGCGACGTTTTCAATCTAGAAATAAGTACGTGCTCTGCCACATGTGTCCGCGTGTCCTGCAATGTGTATCCGTGTGCCTTGCCATTTGTGTCTCACCCTGCAGAGAAGCCCGTGTTCTTCATATTTAGTGCTTATCTGATTTGGTCCGCTTTGTGACAGATCACTTTAATTGCAGCTACCTAACCCCCCCCCCCCCACCCCCCTTTCCCCTCCTCCTGCCTTCGATCACTCAAAGATAATCGCATAACAGTTTACTAGATCCGCGTCAATTGGTAAAGATCCAAATATGTGCATATCAGGATTACATATGCTTTAAATATTCTTTTGTAGGTAGTTTCATTTAAATTGTGGCATCCGCGTATTCGGCCTGCTTTATCCAACCTGTCTAAACATGTGTAATGTGCCCAAGCACCTCCTACTTTTTTGAAAGAG
>JACEFZ010004393.1:0-130000 GCA_014155875.1 Cepaea nemoralis | reverse complement strand
GGTAGTAAACCAAAAATGCAACCAATAAAAAAAAATAATTCACACTTTCCTCAGTATCTGGTATGTCCACCGTGTGCTTGCAAACAAGTGAGGCAGCTCCTCCGCATGGAACGCACATGTCTCTGAAGGAAATTCCTGGGAATCAATCCCATTCACGTGGAAAAGAAGCTTCAGCTGTTGCAGCTTTGCTGCAGAACCTTACCTATAGACTATCTCTAAGCTCGTCCCACACATGTTCTATAGTGGACATGTCTTGCGATTGGACAGGCCAATCAATCGTCATAATCTCCTGCTGCCGTATTGCACGCTGCTGCCTAACGCATGCAGCCTGCGCACTGCGTTATCCTGCTGGAGAAGCTGCCAGTCTGGATAATTTGTGAACGCAGGAGCAACCAATGCACCGAGAATCTCATCTCGATATGTCACAGCATTAACATTTCCATTGAAGACGTGAAGAGGCAAGCAATGGTGAAAACTGAATCCTCCTCAAATGTGAATACTGTCTCCTCCAATCGGTTGTGCTGACGAACACAGCAAACTGCAAAGCGCTCTCAACACTATCGCCAAATCCACATACGTCCATGAGCAAAGGATAGGTTGAATTCGCTCTCGTCTGTGAATAGGACAGCATTCCACAGCAGTCTAGACCATCTGACATGTTGCTCTGCCCATAGCAGGCGATGCTGACTATGTCGGTGAGGTTTGGCCCAACATAAGGTCGTCTTGCTCGCATGCCTGTATCTCTGAGTCGTTGTATGACGTCATTCGAGATACTTGCCCACGTCCACCCACTATTGCTGTTTGACTTGCCTCGAGAAAATGATTCTTTAGGGGACTTAGCACAATATGACGATCTCTTGGTTGGCCACTCCGAAGACCATCCCGGGCACTGCAAATGGTTCTGTAACGTTCATTGAGACGTACAATAGTGCTCTCAGTGTAGTCTGTACGTAAGCCGGTGGTTAAATCATGCACCTTCCATTCCAGCAGTCATTCGCTTTCTACCTCATGACAAACACGAAGAATATCCATTCGAACACTTTCTTTTCTGCTTCTCGACATCAGAGTGTGTGTGTGTGTGTGTGTGTGTGTGTGTGTGTGTGTGCGTGCGTGCGCTGCGCGCGTGTGTGTGTGTGTGTGTGTGTGTGTGTTAGTGTAATTATCACACCATCCATTTACAAATGATACATCAAACACAAATATCCATCAACAGTGGGTGCTAGCAATGGTACTTACATGCTGCCGTAACAGTAGCTCCCAAGGAAAACAGCCAAAATTGGAACATAAATTCTGGCATTATAGTCACTGCAGAAATATTAGAAGAACTGTAACAAAATTAGTTGTTAATTTCGCAAGGTTATCAGACATATGCACTGCACACTAAAGGGAATCCATCATTGTGGGACTTGTCTACTCAGCAGGAGAAACTAAACGTGATTATAATGTGTTGTTATCGCATTGCTTTATGCTCAGTATAGTGTCGTAGGTATATCACACAAACTTTAGTAATGATAACGATAACAATTGACAACCGAACACTTGGCGATAAGAATATCGGAGTATCTCAATTATGTTAAGGTCACAGTGAATGATGAAGATGTCAAACTGTTAAATGTTTACACCTCGTTTGCCCGTTACATCATGTCTACTCTCTCTCCCCTCCCTCTCCCTCTTGCTCTCGCTCTCTCTCTCACTCCCCCTTGCTCTCTCTATCTCTCCCTCACTCTCACTTCTTCTCTCCCTCTCCCTCCCCCACCTCTCTCTCTCTCTCTCTCTCTCTCTCTCTCTCGCTATCTTGTTCTCTCGCGCTCTCTCCCTGTCTCGCTCTTTCTATTTCTCCCTCTCCCCCTCCATCTCTCTTGCTCCCTCTCTCTCTCTCCCTCTCCTCTCTCTCTTTCCCTTATTCTCTCCCTCTCCCTCTCTCTCTCTCTCTCTCTCTCTCTCTCTCTCTCTCTCTCTCTCTCTCTCTCTCTCTCTCTCATTCTCTCTCTCGCTCTCCCTCTCTTGTGATTTTACTGTCTGTCATTTCTGTTGTTACCTTTGCCTCCATTGAATCTTTCTCACTGAAACTGTATTGAAGCCAAGGAGCACGAGGCGAGGAAATAGAGTGAAACAAGCTACAAATCCAAGTCTGCAGATATGCATGATGTTGAAGATGTTGTCACTCACAGTACAGAAAGACTATAGCCAGTCACAATTCTCACTTGAAAATTGTTCCCATGTGGAATTAATAGCGTGGTGTGAGTGATGTGTGTGTGTGTGTGTGTGTGTGTGTGTGTGTGTGTGTGTGTGTGTGTATGTGCGTGCGTGTGTGTGTTTGAGTGTGTGTGTGTAGTGTGTAAGAGACGAATTGTCTAGGTGGCGGGTTCTATGTCAGCTGTCCGCCTACACTAGGTGCAGGGTATTTCATACGTTCTCCTCTCCAGGACATGGGGTTCAGATAAGTTTTACCCTGGTCTGTGCTGATGAAATGCCTACAACTCCCTGCCCTCTGAGATCTATGTTTGACGTTTTGTTGTGTCCACTGTGTGTCTCGTATTCCCGATTCACCCTACATTCGACTGTCACACTTTAGCAAAGTCACAAAGTGTTTAATGTCTCATGTTCCTCATTCACCCTAGGGTCGACTGTCACACTTCACCAAAGTCACAAAGTGCTTAGTGTCTCGTGTTTCTTCTTCACCCTATGCTTGACTGCCACACTTCACCAAAGTTACAAAGTGTTAATTAATTAAATATGTTAGTTAGTTAGTTAGTTAGTTAGTTAGTTAGTTAGTTAGTTAGTTAGTTAGTTAGTTAGTTAGTCGATAGATCATCCTCATTGCACATCGAAACATTCAGTCCATAAGTGCTCGGATCCCATCCTCAGCAAATCCCGCAGCGTGTAGCGGCTAACGACACCAGTTCTGCGTTGGTTTATCAATCTGCTTTGGCTTCCTGCGTAGTTTCTTGGTTGGCTACACCTATTTTAATTAAACATGTATCCACCGCTACACTACAATCAGAAGGTAACCTTATTAATAATACTAAACGAATGTAATTTGTAGCTTTTGTTACCGCACATCGCAAAAGGGCAATTAAGAAAATATAATCAGGTATCATTCTCACTCCACTGTGATTCGAATCCCTTCCATTGTTAACATTTAAAGGTCTTGTTATGTCCACCCAGGCTAATCATTAAGAACCCACTATATGTCTGGATCTATTGGGCACTTAACTGGGTGGCCTCTTCGCACTAACAGCATGACAATAAATAAAAGTAGAAAGTCAGCATTTCTTCATCATATTAGTAGAAGATAAAATCTGGAAGTCGTAACGATTCCTAAGGGCAATTGGAAAAGAGAGAAAAAAGCAGTGGGAAAAAGTTCTGGAGAATCTAGCACCTTAGTGTGGTACGGCACTCTGAACTAAACAACACAATCAACACTAAAGACATGCCATTGCACCGAATGCTGGCTACAACATGGCGACATGACGTTGTTTACGACGTCAAGAAGGTCATTGTGATCAAATAGGCTATATTAGCCGGTCTCTCTGGCAGAGGGGTTACACGACTTTCTCCGTAATCCCATTTATCCACGCAGGGTAACGCAGCGCGCGAGAATTGGTAGCATTCTCCCCGCGTTGGTGACTTGCGGGATAAGTGAGTCGGCCGCTCAGAAAGCAATGGAAAACTACTGAGCGTAATCTTGCCAAGAAATCAACAATCAGCTGAAATATGCTGATGTTGACAGCGATGTCCTGAAAGGATATGGGAATTTCTTTTAAAAAAAGGCAATATTAGCTACCCCTGGGTGGCGGTTTACGGGTATCCCCTATCAAAGGAGAAGTAAGGTGCCTCCTTCCCTCTACTAGCCTACGGGACACCCTTGGGCAAGGTGGAGTTCCCGTTTAGCCTCCCGATCAGGGTTCCGTGAAGCCATGGGTGCATGTGGTGGATGAGGTTGAAGAGTAGTTGTGGGTTATGGTCGCCAGCTTCACGACGGTGGGCAGAGGATCTCTTTTTTTAGGAGACAATGGCTACGGTCATTGACCGGTATGGTCACCGCTAAGAAGGAAAGCAATGGCAAACTACCTTCTTCACAGATGCCAAAAACATTATGTTTTGCGATATCATCGACATTCAGAGAAACGGCGCAAATGGGTTCTCCATAGGAGCAGCCTCGCCCGGTAGGGATAGTCATGTGCACCAGGTGACTCCAGACCGTCAGCAGGCTACTAGGTGCAACAGATTATTATCATTAAAGGTTGGAACCTGGAATGTCAGATCAATGAATGCAGATGGAAAATTGGATAACATCAAACAAGAAATGGGAAGAAAGAATATTAATATATTAGGAATGTGTGAAACCAGATGGAGAGGGGCAGGGATCAAGACAGGAGACAATTGTAAGATTATTTATTCTGGAGGAGAAGGACGGCAAAGAGGTGTAGCCATTATGTTGGATCGGCAAACATCAAATTCTATTAAAGGTTATTGGGCTGTGTCAGACAGAGTTCTATTAGTAAAATTAAACGGAAGACCTTTTACAATAAATGGCATTCAAATATATGCTCCAACAAGTGAATGCAGTGAAGAAAGTATAGATGAATTTTATAATGACATGGAGCGTGCTTTGAAGAAATGTAAAAAATCAGAAATAAATATTATAATGGGTGATTTCAACGCAAAAGTGGGAAATCAAGGCGATGGATGCAGTGTAGGGCAACCATGGTTTGGGAGAGCGAAACGAAAGAGGATACAGACTTGTAGAATGGGCAAAAGAACAAGAAATGGTTGTAGAACACACCTGGTTTAAACAACATCCTAGAAGATTATGGACATGAAAGAGTCCAGACAGCAGGATTAAAAATCAGATAGATTACATCCTGATTAGCAGAAGGTTTCGAAATGCGCTAACAGTCGTAAAAACAGTTCCCAATGCAGACTGTTACAGTGATCACAGATTAATTACAGGCAGACTGAGGGTAAAGTTAAAGAAAGTCAAGTATACAACCAGAAACACTAAATATGATTTGTGCAAATTGAAAACTGACAAAGAAATACAAGATAATTTTAACATAGAAGTAAAGAACAAATTTGATATATTGTCTGATCTAGAGATCCTATTTCAAGATGTGGATGATCAATGGGAAATGTTGAAGAATTCAATCAGTTTAGCTGCAGAAAAAAACTATTCCAAAATTAAAGAAAGTGGGTCGTCAGACATGGATGACTGAAGAAATTTTACAGCTAATGGAAACAAGAAGACAGAACAAAAATAATCCTGCCAAATATAAAGAAATTCACAGAAAAGTCAGAACATTATGTAAGGAGGCAAAAGAAGCATGGCTCGAGAAAAATTGCATAGAAATTGAAACACAACACAACAGTAAAAATACCAAACTAATGCACAAAAGAATTCAGGAGCTTACTAATCAAAGAACACATACATCAGCAGGCTGCCTAAAGACAAAAGATGGAAAAATCATAATAGAAAAAGATCAGATTTTACATGTATGGTCAGATTATGTGAAAAACCTTTATGATGATAACATAGAAGAACAGTAATATATTCAAAATAATAATGAAGGACCATCAATTTTGAAGATGGAGGTTCAGAATGCTCTTAACCATATGAAATCTGGCAAGACCCCCGGTTCAGACAGCATCACAACAGAAATGATTAATGCTTTAGAAGAATACGGAATAGATAAAGTTACCAGACTCCTGAATACCATATATGATACTGGAGATATACCTCATGAATTATGTAATTCTGTATTTATTGCAATCCCAAAGAAATCAGGAGCCTTGGAATGTGATCAACATCGAACAATTAGTATAATGAGTTACATCACGAAGATTTTGTTAAGAATTATCATGCAAAGCATTAGGAAGAAAATACAACCTGAAATAGGAGAGGAACAATGTGGGTTTGTAGAAGGCAAGGGTACAGTAAATGCTGTGTACATACTGAGAACAGTAATTGAACGTTCTATAGAAGTAAACAAAGATCTACACCTCTGCTTTATTGACTACACAAAGGCTTTCAATAAAGTAAGAGATGTCGACATGATAAGGATACTTGAAGATCTACAAATTGATGGAAAAGACCTTAGACTTGTAAAACACATATATTGGAAACAACAAGCTGCCATAAGAATTGATAATGAAGTAGGTCAATATAAGCCTATTAAGAGAAGTGTGAAACAGGGATGTGTAATGTCTCCAGATCTTTTTTCTCTGTACGGTGAACATATTTTCAGAATTATAGAAGATATGGAAGGAATTAACATTGGGGGACGATACATCAATAACATCAGATACGCAGATGATACAGTCTTGATTGCAGACAATGAACAGGACCTGCAAAAAATCTACCCAAAGTATTTCAGAATCCTCGCCGGTGCTACGGGGTTCGTGCACTGAGCTGAGATTCTCCGGACTCAGGCTTGAGTTAAGAGTAGAACGGAGCACTTATGGGTTACACCCATGTGCCGTGATGTTGATCCGTCGACTAAACTAAATTAAACATGATGATGACGATTATGATGATGTTGATGGATAAACGTGACGCAGTAGAACTTTCTTGCCCTTGAGTCTGTACTCGGGCTCTTCTGTTGTGCAAGTATGCTTTCACCCATTTGTACAGTCTTCCAGTCACTTTATAATTTTTCAATTTCTTCATCAGACCTTCTTTCCAGACTGTGTCAAAGGCTTTCTTTAGATCTACACATGCCGCAAACAACACACACACACACACACACACACTCATATATATATATATATATATATATATATATATATATATATATATATATATATATATATATATATATATATGTATATATATACATATACCCACACACACACACACACACACACACAATGGGGCAATGGTCAACCCCCAACAAAGGCAACAGTGACATGGTTCTGTTTGAATAATCATATTGTCAACACTCCAAAACCAACTGTAAATCTGTGTTCAGAGACTGTGGAAAGAAGGCAGGCAATGAATTACCTGGCGATACGTATGATCGAAGCCTTGCTTATAATGAGCACATAGACCAGGTGATAACAAAGACCAAGCAGGGTTTGGCTGTGACGCGGGTGATGGCGGCAGCAAACTGTGAGCAGCGCCATCTATGTCTTATATACGAGGGGCTGGTTATGTCTGTTTGTGAGTAGTCGATGGCGATCCTGACTCTCAGCCGTAAGCAGATAGAAAGGATTGAAAGTATACAGAACGAAGCTATGAGCATTATTCTCGGATGTTCAAGAGATAGGCATGCAGGGCGATGCGCTACCTTCTTGATTTTCCAACCATTGAAGACAGAATACAAATTTGCAGAGCACGTGCCTACCTCAGAGACAATGCAAACACACAACGTCCACTGCATAGTGATATTATGAAGGTGAAGGCCAGCAGGTTAAAAAGAGGAAGGTCGTGGATGGGTCAAGCCGAAGACATTCTTCAATAGGTGTGTTCACTTGAGGACTTAGAACCTGGCGAGGAGTCAGTACAAGTGCCAACATATTTCTATACGTCTTTTTCAGTTTGCATCCAACTAGACAGAAAATGCAGACAAGAAAATCCGGCTGCTGTAGAGGAGGAAGTACAAGCGTTGATTTTTGAGAATTCGTTAGACGGTGACGCGGTCATCTACACAGATGGGTCGGTCGTCCGACATGTGAGAAGCTCATGGACCTTTACTGCTCAGGCCGGAGGGAGAATTGTGAAGGAGGACTCTGGTGCCTTTGTTGTGACCACAAGTAGTCTGACTATGGAAGTCATGCAGTAAGTAAAGCAATACCATGGCCCGAGACACATTCACTAGGGCATGTTTCCTTAGCGACTCAATGAACATGCTCAATAGTATAGAGTTGGGGTGAATCCAAAGAGTGTGGTTGCTGTCTCTGGAGCGGTCTCGGCTGGCAAAGATTAGTTTCATCTTCGTGCCAAGGCATGCGGGAGTACAAGGAGATGAGCGGGCTGACAAACTCGCAGGTAAGGCTACTGTGGAGGGCGGACGCGCCATGGACCGGGCTGACATTCTGAATGCTCTACGAGAAGTAAGACTTTGGCGAGAACCAAGTGATGACTGTGAATCTACAACCATTGTCAGACTGCGAGAACAGCAAATTAAAAGAGGTGTGGGTGGCCAAAGAAGAACACTACGCAGGAAGCCAAAGAAGACTGATAAACCAACACAGAACTGGTGTCGTTAACCGCCACACGCTGCGGGATTTGCTGAGGAGGGGATCCGAGCACTATGGACTGAATGATTCGATGTGCAATGAGGATGATCTGTCGTCTAATTAACTAACTGTGCCCGCAAAGACTCCCTCAATACCCATAGGGTGACATTATTTATTATTGCTGGGCTGTTTTCGTTTTCCGAATTTGTGTTTTAACGAACACCTTAGCAAGATGGCGGCACCCTTGAGGAAAATGTGTCTTTGGAGGACTTTTATAAGTAATACTTACTCTTATTTATATGGTATCTGTAAGCATAATGTATAGATGTGAATTATAAATACTTAAATATGACTTAGGTTATGATGCCACATGTTAGTTAATTTTGTTTGTTAATGAAAAAGGAGCAATTAAACTTTATATTTTATATACAGACTGTAATAACAGAGGTACTCGTATACTGACGTATACTCTCCTCAGTAGGTAACGAGATGACGGTGAGAATCAGTAGTGGTTCGAATCGCATCGGTAACTTACGGGGTATGTGAGCCGACCGCTCAGAAAGCAATGGCAAACTACTGAGCGTAATCTTGCCAAGAAATCAACATACAGCTGAAAGATGCTGGTGTTGACAGCGATGTCCTGTAAAGGATATGCACAAAAAAAAAACAAGAAACCTCGGGTTATACGAACTTAAAATTTACGTTAAGATTTAAGTTAAATCGTTCCAGAACTCGATTCAGTAACCGCACGGTAACTTGAAACGTTCGTAACCGAAACATTGAAATCAATGAAATAAAAACAATCCGTTTCAAGATGAAAGAATCGTTCTTTTTTTTAATATTAATATCCTGTCATTTACCTGACAAAATGCAAAGAATACCTGTACTTCACGTTTTAAATAAAGAGAAAGAAAACAACCAAATGAATTAAATGTAAAATAAAAAGAATTTAGTCTATCTTTATTACCAAGAAAACTGATCATGGGAAATTTGTCACTTTCTTTGTTATTCTGAATCATTAGTTAGTTTCAGGAGTATCTTGTTGCTGTTTTTTAGCAGCCGACTGGGACTCCTTTCTGCACCAAAAAACTACCAAGGGAAATTTGTCGCTTCTTTTGCTGGAGAATCTTTCTGAAGTGGGCCATTGTGTTATCATTCATCACATATAGGGGCATAGGGCTTGTTAGCAACAAGTTTGTTTGGATGATGGTTGACAATGAAGTCTTCGACGTCTGCCCACTTGCTGCACTTTTCTCTAATCCTGGCGGTTGAAACGGTCACTGACTCCTCATCATCGGACGCCTGCTCCTCCTTTAATGGTTTTAGCTGTTCATTCTGAAGGTCCACAAGCTCATCTGTAGTACTGTTTGTACTGTACGCGATCGTTTGTCTCCAACGTTGCACCTTGCTCTCTCTTGCTCGCTTTCATTTGTAACCCGAGGCACTTGTTCGTTACCCGAGACATAAAGTTTTTAAAGTTGTTGTTCGTAATCTGAATTGTTCGTGACCTGAGGCGTTCGTAACCCGAGGTACCACTGTATTGAGTTGGATAGGGATGACATAATTATTCATGTTCATGTTCATCACTGGAATCTCTGCGTTAAATTTCAGTGAAGATATTATCATTATTAACATTTGTGTGTGTAGTTTGTGCAAGAATTTTCTTTCCCTTGTAGTTTTTATATACTGCTAATATAATAAGAGATGTGGTTCCTGAGACGAATGTTGCGAATTCCTTGGACTGCCAGAGTAACTAACGACGACTGCCTGAAACAGGCTAATGAAACTAGAACATTATATACAACAATAAGACAGAGACAAACAGCTTTCCTCGGTCATGTGATGAGAAGAGAGGCATTGGAGAACATTGTAACAACTGGAAAGATCGAGGGGAAGAGAGGCAGAGGTAGACCAAGAGAAGTGATGCTGGATGGATTGAGACGGTGGCATGGAGGAATATCAGCAGCAGAGTTGATCCAGAAAACCAAAGACCGAGATCTATGGAGAGCCATGAACGCCTACGCCAGCCGGCACGGCACTTGATGATGATGATGAATATAATAAGTAATATTTAATTACTGCTAGTTAGTTGCAAATTGGTTGTAAATTAGCCTATGGTATTATTGGTGTTTATAATGAATGTGTGAAAAACTAATTATGAAATTGATAATTGTGTATTTAAAACCCAAAAACATGTAGGAGGTTCCATCATGATTTTCAATTTGAGTATTTGCTAATGAGACCACCACAGTAGATAGGTCTTGAAAAACAAAATCTAATGGTACCTCAATGATGCCTATATGTCAATTCTAAGTGGGGATATTCACTATTTTTGTGAAGATGACACAGATACGATTTACTCATGTTGCCTGTACTTTTTGAAGCTCTTCAATGTATCTCATTTTCTCAGCTTCCAGTCCACCTGAGTCTGTATCAAACTGGTAATTGACGGATATGAAATCCGACTTCATCAATATGATCCGTCATGTTAAATGATAAATAAATAGTACAAGTGTACAAATAAATTATTAATAATCTTTAAACTTGTATTTTCTTTAACTTTAGTAGTTCAAATTGCACGATGCTGAGCCAATTCCAATCGATATACACGTCAACCGCCATCTTGAGTTTTCATTCACATGTCAGGAGAGATAATTGTTTTCTACCACTGGTCCATGACGATCCGCGATGAATCTCTCCAAATTTATGTAAAAATGGATGCATAATTCAAAAATGCATCTAAAATTAACCTATGATTTCTAAGACATGCGCTAAAAAATAAAGTTACTTACTTTGTGGAAGTAATTCAATTTATTTAAAAGGTCACAATAAGTTCAACCATTCGCTGTGGACGGAATATTAGGCTAACCTTTTCTGCACAACCTTAGATGATGTCTGCTATTGTCAGGTGATATTTGAATGAATGAGTGAATAATGCATGAATAATGTTTACAGCAGCCATTTTCGGTACACAAAGTGGATCACTGTGGAGTGGCTCGGTATATGACTTCTGTTTTCAGTTCGGGTTGCGGCAGGCTAGCATACCTAAGACATGTAAAGGACCCTTTTGCACACCTCTAGGTGAATCGGGCTATGGTGATAGAATCATTTTTATAGACCAATCGGCACTCTATTGGTGATGTGGCCAGTAGCATGACCTTTACCTTCCGAGATATTCTTGGTACATATATTAGTCTGGGAGCCCAAGTCAGTTTTTAAAAAAATCTGAATCAGCCCAGCTGCAGGTCAGCAGGCAAATGTCAAGCCCCTGCACTATCATGGCTTCCAGTCTGGTGTGTAGCTGTGTTTGTATCCTAGGAACTTAAATAAACTGTTCTATTTTTTTTTTTAAAATAATGAAACCAACATGTATAGCTGGGTGACTTCTACAAAAATGCAATTCAAGTGTGCCTTACCTCATTCATGTGTCTGTGTCAGTTCAAAGCCAAGTCTTAATGTTTATGTGTAAATAATAATAATAATAAAACAAGAAATTGCTGACTTAGAACGTTTATAACTGGCGTTTAAGCAACACCTAAATCACTAACATTTTTATTTGTGAACAAACACCTTGGAAACCAATCATGACTATTCATGATAACAGGATTTAATTATTTTATTTTTTAAATATTGTGTCATGTGATGACATTAGTATTCAAAGTGACCATTCAATAAAGTAAATATAACCAAATAAATATACACACATCCATGTACACAGATGCAGAAAACAAAACAACATAATTCAAGAGCCAGCTCCTTTTTCTTAGTAGCCAGCATATGAAAGAGAGTGAAAATTAGGTCCCAGCTGAACATTTCCAGCCTTTCTCGATCTTTCCAGTTGTCACGATGTTCTCCAATGTCTCTCTTCTCATCATATGACCGAAGAAAGCTGTTTGTCTCTTTCTTATTGTTGTATATAATGTTCTAGTTTCATTAGCCTGTTTCAGGCAATCGTTGTTAGTTACTCTGGCAGTCCAAGGAATTTGCAACATTCTTCTCAAAAACCACATCTCTGTTGCTTCTAAGTTCTTCCTAATTTGTTCACATTCCAAGATTCACTGCCATACAGCAAAACTGGTTCTGTATAGCATTTCATCACTCTCTTTCTTACATTCAGTAATAGTGACTTATTGCATAAGATACTCTTCATTTTCTGAAATGCGGCTTTTGCCTGTCCTATTCTGCTCTTAATCTCTGTTGTACATCTTCCATCTGATGTTATAAATGCATCTCATTCATTCATTCAGTAGCATGTCCTTTGCAGAACCTCGCTCCCATAACAACCTTCCGGAAAGCTTCTCGATCACAAGCAAGATGTCCCGCGTCTGATACACCCATCTGGAGATCATCCGCCACATCCTGCACCCATCTTCTCTTTGGCCTTCCTCTTCCTCTCTTCCCAGGCATATACCCTTCCATTATTGTTCTCTCCAAACCTTCGTGACGTTTCAAGTGACCAAAATACTTCAATTTTCTTTGTTTTATCGTCTTTAATAGCCATCCCTCCTCAATATTCAACTCTTGAAGTATGGATGCATTTGTTCTTTTCTTTACCCAAGATATTCTTAGAACTCGTCTATAACATTTATATTCAAAGACGTTTATGCGCTGTTCACCTTGTTTAGTAAGTGTCCATGTCTCACAGGCGTATGTTGCAATGGGAAAGATGCATGCTCTTAAAAATCTAATTTTTGTAGTTCTGTCTGTCCCACTCCATAATTTATTCATCTGTTTTAGTCTTTGAAGAGCAATTGGTAGTCGCTGTTTAATTTCTTTCATTGTGTCACCGTTATTAGTAATCAATGACCCAAGATATTCAAAATTTTTTACCACCTCCAATTTTCCCCCATTAATGTATATTTCTTTCTCCATAGTAGTTTTATCTGTATGCATTATCTTTGTTTTTGCTATGTTAAGATATAAGTTGTGATTTTCACTATTCAATTGGGTTGAGGCTATTAGGTTTTCTATGCCATTCTGTGTTGTGGATAGTAATACTGTATCATCAGCATATCGAATCTCTGGTATGTCATGACCGCCGATATTTAGGGCATCATATAGCTCCCTGTTTATATCATCTCTTACATTTCTCATTATATTTTCGGCGTACAGGTTAAACAAATAGGGTGACAGCACGCAGCCCTGACGGACTCCTTGCTTGATGTCAAACCAATCTGATGCCTTGCCATCTATTCTAACTGCTGCTTGTTGGTCTAGATAGAGCATTCTTATGAGTTGTATTACATGTGATGGAAAGCCCATAGTCCTCATGATTTCCCAAAGTTTCTGATGCTGTACACAGTCAAATGCCTTTGAATAATCCACAAAACATAGTATAGGTTTACATTAAATTCTCTGCACTTCTCTATTATTAAACGCATGTTGAATATGTGATCTCTTGTTCCTCTTCCTTGTCTAAATCCAGCTTGAACTACGTTAATCTCTTCTTCCATTTTCTTACGAAGTCTTGCCATTCTGACTTTTAGTAGGATTTTACTTGCATGACTGATCAGGGCAACAGTTCTATAGTTGGTGCATAATTTCAGGTTGCCCTTTTTTGGTATTGGAATGAAGACAGTTCTCTTCCAATCTTTTGGCCATATACCATATTTCCAAATCTTTGTACATAATGCATGATATATGTGTCTGCTTTCTTCTCCTCCCGCTTTAATTAGTTCAGCTGGTATCTCATCACATCCAGGAGATTTACCATTCTTCAGGTGCTTTATAGCCCAAGCAATTTCATCTAATGAGGGTTCAGGTTCTGTCTCTGCTGTCGTTGGCTCATGTATCTCATTCATATCCTCACTGTCACTCATATCATACATTCCACTGCAGTACTCCTGCCATCTTTCTAGAATTTGTCTAGATTCTGTTAAGGTATTTCCCATCTTGTCACAGATAACATTCAATTGAGGTTGAACATTTCTTGTCAATAACTTCATTTCTTTGAACATTTCATAATTTCTTCCAGCCTTATGATATTGCTCTATTCTGGTACAGCAATCTTGTATATATTGAATTTTGTCCTTTCTTGTGTTCTTTCTTATTTCTCGAGTTAAAGATTTATACTTCATCCTGTGGTTAATTGATTCATCTCCTTTCTGTTTCGGCTCCCTTCGTTGTTTTATTAATTCTAACGTGTCTAATGTAATCCATGGCTTAAGTTGCTTTTTCTTGGTTGGAATTAGATCTTTGGCTGCATTTATCAAGATATCTCTAGCTTGTACTGCCAGTTCATCAGGTGTCATTTCTTCTTGTACAGACATCAAGACCCCAAAGCGATTCCTAACTTCTATGTTGTATGCGTCTGGTATGTTTGTGAGATCAAAACGAAGTGGCCTTGGTCTCGGGTAAGCTTTTTGAGTTTTAATTTCAGATCTGCTTCTAATAACTGATGATCTGTATCACAGTCTGCACTTCGTAGGGTTTTTGCAGATGTTATGCTTGATCTCCATCTTCTATGTATTAAAATATAATTATCTGATTTTTGGTAAAACTGTCTGGAGACTTCCATGTGAAGAGTCTTCTTGGATGTTGTTTAAAAAGTGTGTTGACTATCGTTAACTCATTTTCTGTGCAAAATTCAATTAATTTGTCACCTGCATCATTTCTATTTCCTAATCCAAATTTTCCTAAAACGTGTCTCTCATTTTCAGCTCTTCCTGCACCTACTTTTGCATTAAAATCTCCCATTATTATTGCTATATCATTATGACCAATCTTATTTAATGTGTCTTGTAGTGTGTTGTAAAAATCTTCAATTTCGTCGTCCTCTGCAGTTGAAGTAGGTGCATATATCTGTATGAGAGTTGTGTTTTTTGGACGGCCTTTAAGTCTAATAGTGAGGATTCTATCACTAACTGGATTATATCCCATTAAAGTTTTTGCAGTTGTCTTGTCTAAACAAAATGCCACTCCACTCTGGCCTCCGACATCTCTACCAGAATAAATGAAAATACTTCCATTTTCAGTCGTAAAATGTCCCTTGCCGCTCCAGCGATGTTCACTAATTCCTAAAATTTGAATGTTTAACCTCTCAATCTCATCACACACTACTTTAAGCTTTCCCTCATACAAACTTCTCACATTCCACGTTGCCATTCTCACTCTGTTTCCCAGTCTGACACAGGGGATTTCCTTGGTAACACAGTCAGGATTAACTCCGTCATCACGATTACCAGTACTGGTCCCCGCGTCACACTCTTCCCCAGTGCCATCTGATCTGCCTGGCCTGGGGGTCTTGCCACCAGATCTATTTCTTATTATGTTTTCTTTCATGGTTGTTATTGTTTCTTGGCAAGTTTTGCAGAAGGTAGTTTGCCATTGCTTTCCTAGGTATTTAAAATTATCCACTTGGTTAAGAATGTTCCTTTCTATTTCTATGTCACATTTTGGTGTCACCATTTTCTTTGATATCACCATTTTTACTGTTTTCTTGATATTCAGGGAGAGTCCTTTCTTTTGCACTCTCTGTTACCTGCAATGTCCAACAATTGTTGTAGGTCTGTTGCATTATCCGCCACGAATACTGTATATGTATATATACTATATACAAATACATAAAGTTGACTTTTTAAGCGACATATTTATGTATCTGACATGTAAACATGGTATATAGTGTACTCATTTCAGTCTTGGAGCCTCAGTAGAATCCAGTAATGTTATTTTTCATCACTGAAGTCTAGAAATCTAGTGATATATTTGCAGGGAGCAAAGATAAATTATGCAACTTTACAATTTTCCATAGCAAAAACAAAGATAATGCATACAGATAGAAGCTACTATGGAGGAAGAAATATACATTAATGGGGAAAAATTGGAGGTGGTGGAAAATTTTGAATATCTTGGGTCATTGATTACCAACAACGGTGATACAATGAAAGAAATTAAACAGCGACTATCAATTGCTCTTCAAAGACTAAAACAGCTGAATAAATTATGGAGTGGGACAGACAGAACTACAAAAATTAGATTTTTAAGAGCATGCATCTTTCCCATTGCAACATACGCCTGTGAGACATGGACACTTACTAAACAAGCTGAACAGCGCATAAACGCCTTTGAATATAAATGTTATAGACGAGTTCTAAAAATATCTTGGGTAAAGAAAAGAACAAATGCATCCATACTTCAAGAGTTGAATATTGAAGAAGGTTGGCTATTAAAGACGATAAAACAAAGAAAATTGAAATATTTTGGTCACTTGAAACGTCACAAAAGTTTGGAGAGAACAATAATGGAAGGGTATATGCCTGGGAAGAGAGGAAGAAGAAGGCCAAAGAGAAGATGGGTGCAGGATGTGACGGATGATCTCCAGATGGGTGTATCAGATGCGGGACATCTTGCTTATGATCGAGAGGTTTTCCGGAAGGTTGTTATGGGAGCGAGGTTCTGCAAAGGACATGCTACTGAATGAATGAATGAACCATTTTTCCATATAGTTCATTACTGTGTGGCTTCAGACATTTTTGTTGTATAGCTCTCACCACTTTCTGTGGCTTGGCATCATATCTTTTGTTTTCTTTTTATATTTAAGTTTTTAATGGATATTTATTTAAAACCAGCACTGGCGAAGGGGTTAAGAATGCAATTCGTAATCTTACATGCCCCGTTCGAAACACAGCGATTTGGAAGTTGGGAAAGGCAGGGAAAGATGAAGAGATGTTAGCTTATATGCGGATATATATTCCCTCGTCATAAAATTGTTCAGTACTTGAGCTGGTTGTTAGCTTACCAGTTATGGTTCGCCGATCATGATTGCATTACTTCAGTAATGTTTGTATGTCAAGTGACAGGTCTCTTCGCCTACAGACAATTAATGTTTTCCTTGGTTGACCTCTTAACCACTTGCCAAAGATTTAATCTTCTATGGCTGTCTTTAATGGACCTTCATGTCAATGTTATGGCCATGCCCCAAAAGCCATCTCTTCTATATAGCTCTGAGCATTTTTCTATGTTTTCTTCCATGGGTCCAGCTTATTCTGTTTATACATGTTTATTGTTTTGTAATATTATGTTTTATTAATTATGTTTGTAAACACAAAAAATATTTCCTTGATACTTTCATATTTTATGGTCACATTTATAGAAGTGAGCCGCCGTAGTCTAGTGGCTAGATGCTCGACTGCCATCCTGGTGGTCAAAGGTTTGAATTTGCATCGGTGCAGATTTTATAATTGACCTGGGCACCAGTTAGTTAGTTAACTAACCTGGGAATATTATGACCCAAATAAATAGACCCAGCCTAAAATAGGAACCAGAAAGTGTTTTGGAAAGTAAAGGCAAGTGGCATGATACTGACCATAACACCCACCGAGTGTTGGTTGTCTATACAAATGTTGGGTCTAGCACCATGTGCGTTATAGCATGTAACAAGGGTACTTACTTTTTTATTTTTATTTTTTACATTAATTGATAGTGTGAACTATTTGATCCAAATATTTTCAGCATTCAGCAATTCAGTCAGCCAGATCAGACCTATTGTCTATAATCAACTGACCTGTCCAGTCCGACGGATCTCTGGCGACCGTGTCCTTTCAGCAAAGTTATCTGATGTGCACTGGCAGCAAGGTTAGAAGCATAGAGAACTGATAAATCACATCTAAACATCCATCTTCAACTTGTTTTGTGTGTGTGTGTTAATCTTCATAGTGTAACAAGAGACAATATTTGTCTGAGAACACTGGCAGAAAAATATATACAGACTCAATGAAGTATTTATCCATGCTTCATGGACTATAAAAAGGCATTCAAGAGAGTTAACTTTAACAAATTAATAAGATGCCTGGGTGAATTAGGTATTGATGACAAAGACAAAAGATTAATAACCAACTTATTCTGGAAACAAAGAGCAACATTAAGATCGGTAAAATGTTCCTCACCATTTTTAGGTATAAAGAGTTATGACTCAAGGGTGTGTCTTATCCTTATCCACGTTTGATATTTATCCAGGAATATATTTTTAAAAAAGAAGATCAGAGCTCAGTATAGTAGGAAGATCAAAACCAATACACAATATGCAGTTTATGTAGTTTTTTGCATGAAATACAAGCAAGATATTCAGGAATTAGTAAACAAAAATTAAACACTGAAAATGACTAAGAAATAAATATAAAGAAACAAAAACTATATATTGTCAACAAAGCTAGTACCAAGTCAATTTTAAAATTCCAGTGATGGTAAGACGCTTGAACAAGTTAGTATAGTTTTTCTTACTTAGTACGATTAATAACAAAAGATGACATGAATGAGGCTAAAATATGTAAGAGATTAGGAACGTTCAAAGTAACATTCAACATCATGAAGTAGCTTAATATTGGTCAGTATGTTTTCCATCTTGCAAAAGGCTACCTACGCCATGGCAATTCTTGTTCTAATCTCTTCAAGGCATGTGATGACTGTTCTGAGGTAATTGTACCAATTCACATGTTTAAGAATATTCCCATTTACTTGTATATTACATTGTGATATTTCCTTCTTCCTAGTGATGACCATAATCTGTGTCTTCTTAAAATTGAATTCTAACCCTAGTTGTTCACTGTAGTGCAACAACCATATCTACTAAATGCTGCAATTCCTGCTCATTGTCTGCAATCAAGACTGTATCATCCGCATATCTAATGTTATTGATGTTACGTCCCCTATTGGTGATTTCTTTCATATCTTCGACATTTCTGAAAATATGCTCACTGCATAGGGAAAAAATAGTGAATGCATGGTGAGAGCAACTGGAGGACACTCAGAACCCTTTACCATAAGATCCATAGTACAACAAGGTTGTATCCTGTCCCCTCTCTTGTTCATAATATAGATAGACAATATGTAAAGAAACCAGCCAAAAAGACACCGCATGATGAGAATACAGAAGAAGAACCATCTGCAAATTACACCGTTAGAGAACTCCTGTTTGCGGACGACCAATCACTAATAGCAAAATCAGAAGGCTGAATTACAAGACCACATGAATAGTCTAAATGAAATGTGTAAGGAACATAACATGAAAATTAGCACAAGTAAAACAGAGGTAATTACTATCAGAAGAGAAGAGAAAACAACAATTCACCTAAACGAACATCCCTTGAAACAAGTAAAGAGTTTCAAGTACCTAGGAAGATCAAAAACAATACAAAATACTCAGTTTATGTAGGTTTTTGCATGAAATACAAGCAAGATATTCAAGCACACTGAAATGATCTTCAGGGGCACTGCGTGGTCTCAAAGTATGGTGTCCGCCTCGAGTGCTGGAGGTCCCGGGTTCATTCCCCAGTGAGGACCGGGATATTTTTTTACTGTGGACTTTTAGTAATAAAATTTCCCCTGGTCTCTGGGTAGTGAGATCGGATGCCTATGTGTATTGTTGTGCACATAAAAAATTCCTTGGCAGTCGGAAATCGAAAAAGAGAAGCCTAACGGCGCTGCCCGGGCAAAATTTCGAGTTAAAAATCTACCCAAAGTATTTCAGGATCCTCGCCAGTGCTACAGAGTTCATGCACTGAGCTGAGTTTCTCCAGACTCAGGTTTGAGTTAGAAGGGGAACAGGAACGCTTACAGGTTACACCCGTGTGCAGTGATGTTGATACATCGACTAAACTAAACTAAACTAAAGTACCTAGAAAGTATAATATCAAATGGCAAATCAGAAGTCGAGGCCGAAAATAGATGCAATAAGGCAAACCAACTCATTGGACAAATGGCACCAATACTAAAGAACAAACATGTATCAATAACTACTAAGTAAGCACTTTAAAACACAATCTTCCTACCATCTCTATGTTACCAATGCCAAACCTGGACAATGACAGAAATAGAGAAAAGAAAAATCACAACAGAAATGAGATTCCTGAGAAGAGTACTCAATGTATCAAGAAGAGGTAAGATCAAAAATGAAGAAATCAGGACTAAAATGGGGGTTATAGCTGCGCTAGATTTTATTAGAAGACAAGAAGTCAAATGGTTTGGCAATGCAAATAGGTTACCAACTAACAGTATATCACAACAAGCAATTGATGTACAGACCAGAAGGAAGCAGAGAAAGAGGACGACCACGTAAGCGATGGACGCAGGGAATGAACAGAGTCCATGGGAATATCGATACATGAAGCCTATAAGCGGGCACTCTCCCTCTGTTTATACTTCACCTCGACACCGCAAGGTACAAGAGGAACATGATGAGATGAGATGAGGTAGGGGAAAAAAGATCTGGTGGAGACATTACACATACCTGTCGCTCACCTCTCTTAATAGGCTGATATGGACCTGCTTCATTATCATTCTTTGTGGCTGCTTATTGTTTCCAATTAGTGTGATGGGTCGATAATTGGTGCAGTTTAAAATTTTCTTATGAATCTTATTACATTTATTGCTGTACAAGACAATATTTGCTGATGCAACACAACCATGTCTGATTTCTTTCTTTTATTTGAATAGATGGAGCTAGTTCACCATTAGTGCCTTAACATGCTATCATGTTGTCAGTCAAAATCTGTTCGTACCTCTACAATTGTTGTCATATATATTACAGCATTATAATTATTTCTTTGCACTTTAATTATTCCTTTGCAATTTACATTATCATATGCTTTGAAATAATCTATAATACACATGTAAATCAGTCAGCATTTCAGCTGTACACCATTTTGTCTTTTTGAAAAGCTGCAGAAGGTAGTCTTGAAGTTGCAGAACTTGAGAAAGAAGTACAGCCAAATATTGAATCTATGCTATTACATTGAGGATTACTTTGGAGTGAAGAAACTGGTCACACTCCAGGATCTGTTTCGTGTAAGTTCATGTGATGTAATGATATACTTGATGTGATTGATTTAGCAAGCATCTACGGCCATACCATGTTGAAAATACTGTTCTTGTCTGATCACCGAAGTCAAGCAATTTCAGGTGTGGTTAATACTTAGATGGGTGACCACAATACAATGTGTCGTAGACATTTTTAGAGGATAGCATGGCTGAATGCACAAGAACGCGTGTTCTTAAACATCTGGTGTGATGATGACGAGGTAACGGGTTCAGTCCCTGCACCGGACAGTTGGACTAAAATGTTGACCTCTCAGTCCTTTACTTGGGGATGTAAATTATAAGTACCTCTGAAGTTGGAGTGGGTTTGCCTGATGGCGAGAGACACTTAAGAGGGAAAGCTAATCCACACGCAAAATTCAGTCCAGCATAATTAGAAGTAACTACTGAACATAAACTTGCCAAGAGATCACAACAGCAAAAAATGCTGGCGTTGACTGCAACATCCTGTAAAGGATATGCAACTAACTTTAACTATTAGAAGTAGTGTGTATGGACTATACAAAGTGAATGAGCCAGGAAAAAAAAAAAAAACAAACTTAGCAAGCATCTCTGTCACCAACTTGCAAAAGGTCTAGCTTGAAAGTAGATGTCTCTGTGTCGTTAATCTATGGTTACATTTTTCTTAAAAACAGTAAATTCCAACTGCCAAACTTTAACAGCCTTGAGTGACATTAGCTGAACTCAAAACTACTCAGTTCACGTTCGTCAGTAGTCTCTTAACCTATATTCAAAACTTCAGCTCATTTTGTTTGTAATTAAAAACAAGAAGTTGTATCAGAATATGCAGAAGAGCTGTTGAAAAAAGAAAATTGCAAGAAATGGCTTGATCAGAACAATTATAACAATGTGAAGATGTTTCAAATGTCAGTTGATAATGGTTCTTGTAAATTCATGATAAAATATATTTATTATGATGAATTCTGAAGTGTACAGAACTTTCAGTTACTTTCAGTCAAAATACATGCACATTTGATTAACATATTCCATAACGATATTTCAGTGTTAAATTAAAATGTTGATTATGTGACATTTGTATATTAATTATCCCAGGATAGAAATATAGTTTACAGATTTTACAGTTCGATACAATATTTTCATTTGACCTTTGATACAAAGAAACCCTTCAGTTAAATGAGTCAACATGGGTGGTTCAAATGGAAAAGTTAAGGTTGAAGATGCCAGAAAAGAGCAAATGAACTAGTAGAATAATCAGGTCAAGCATCGAACTGGCATAATTAGTCATCATATGCTGGTGAATTTATTACAGGGAAAATCAGAGCACCTGTGGACATCCTCAGAATACAGTGATATAATCTGCACAAAACAAAGCAAAGAACTCCATTTTAAAATGCAAGAAGTGGTATTTTAATCAATATGAAATCAGTGTTGAGAAAACTTTTTGGCCTGTTTAGCCTAAAAAACTGTCAGTGACAGGATCTTAAGGAATGGAAAGAAATTGTGTATGAGAGTTTTGGGTATATTTTGGAGTTGAATTTCAGTCAAAGGCTTTCCATGGAAGCCCACATAGAAAAGGTAATTGAGAAAGCAGCAGGAAGACTTAGGCTTTCCTCCTGTAAGTGGAGGACAGACCAGCAATCTTTATATTAGGTATATTGTTGACACGTTTCTTCAACCACTCGCTTTCTCTTTAGATTTTAAATCTACAGATCTGCCAGCAAATTCTTAGAAACAATTGCAGACAAGAATGGCTCAGCCAGTGGGCTTCATTCCGAACAGAATTTCCACTCTTCAGACAGCAAGAGAAAGTAAATTCAATTAAACTACTAATAGAAGAGTTGAGTTGAGTTAAGAACCGACATCACTGCACTCAGGACATTCCCATACATGCTCCGTGCCCTTTTTCAACAGCCAGTGAAGAGTCATACTACTAATCGTTCACACCTGCTATCTGATTAAAAGTTCTTCTAGTCTTCTCTCTCAGTTTTGAGATAATAGAAGAAACCAGTCTAATCTTCCTGACTGAGAATATGCTATGCTTCATTCCAACAGACATCTAATTAGTATAGATTTACTGCATGAACCAAACTGTAGGCACTGCTTGCAGCATGAAGAACCCATTTAACAACTGCCTAAGATTTTCTGATCTGCTGTGTAGACTGCTCCCACCTCACCCTGTCATCAACAATACACTACACACTGCCACAATGGAGGAGCATCCTGTACATTTGTCATTGAGGTAACTTATGAGCACATCTGTCATGTTCCTTCAATCAATAGATTTAACACATTCTGCCCACAAAAAGTCACAATAGATATTACATGCTGAGAGTAGTTCAAGTGAAACTGATCATCATCATGTGTCATGCCAAGTAGGGAAGGTGATCATGTTACCTCCACAAACATCTGTCCTCTATGTTCTTGATAAATGTGATTGCTGACATTCTTTCATCAATCCAGCCAGCACTTTCTCCTCTGAACTTGTGTTTCTAACATCCTTGATCTTGCTGGTTGTCGAAGCCCTCTCCTTACCCTCTCATCTAATAATATGACTAAATAATTATTGCTGCTTTGTGGCAGTACTTTTGATATTAGTCTGTAGATATATGTGCACTAAAGTTAAGGCTTTTGCCTCATGATATTATCTGCATATGCTTTAATGCACCAAAGTCAAGACACTTGTTACTTATTATTTTTTTCACTCTTGTCTTCAGAGTGAAACATAATTACCAAGTGTCACATACAGACAGTAGATTACTGTCCCCATGTTCAACAATACATGTATCTAATAGAAAAACATTTATATGAAATCCAATGAGAGAGATTTTACAATGTTGTAAGCCAGATGAAAACAAAACTGTAAATCTACACTGGACTCTACATGGATTGCGTAGTTTTCTTAAGTTGTACTAAGATTAATCGCATGAGTGTTATTGTTACTTGCTACTTAGAATTGCCATCACTGCCTTCTGGGGAATGGCTTTTCAGTCTGTGTTAGTGAAATGAAGGCATGTGCCAGGTAAGCAGGTAATTTGTTTAGTAGACTGGTTTTAAAACCCTTGGCACGTCTCTATTGAATGGCCAGTCTGATTTCCATATCTTGCAGATTTATATTTTTGTTTTCTTATCATACATCTTGTAGGTGGGCTTTGTGACAAGATGAGTATAACTAGTGGGTTACTTTTGTTAATCATCATATCTTTGTCATTGGTGCAAGATACAACATGATCTGTGTTGTGTGTGAGATACTGTAAAGCCCAGTAATGATTTGTTAGAAGGCAGAATTACTTCAACTATAAATTGTAATTCACAGGCCAGAGTTCATCTTGGTCACAATGCAGGACTTCGTCATGAGACAATGAACCCTTTTATTTTTGGAGAACGCCAGAGTGCAGACATCATCAATCTGGAGCAAACGTTGCCATTGCTTCATCATGCCCTAAATGTGTTTGCTCACATTGTGTATCGTGGAGGCATTGTTCTCTTTCTGTCACGGAATATGCAGATACTTCCATGGGTGGAACGCATGGCAAAAGAAGTTGGAGAATATTCCCATTGCCGACCTTGGAGAAAAGGTAGTGTAAAACTGGGCATACTTTTGTAAAATCTAATTAGCCTCTGGCAGTGTTTTTCTTTGTCTCCTCTCAATGGCAACTTCTTTACCTTCTGTCTTTGTTTCTTCTTCTTCACTGTTGTTTCTACCATATTGGATGTGGTGTGTAGGAGTGATTCAAGTCTATAAATTTGGAAAACTTAAATTGTCACCTTTTTGTGCTAGAAAGAACATCATGAGAATCGAAAATATGCTATAAAAAAAGTCACTTAAAAGTTGACAGGGTCGACTTCATTGCACCGGGTTTTATCCCATATGGCTCGGTCTCTTTCCGCAGCGCGGAAAGCGTCGCACAAAGCACAAACTCCTTAGCTCTAGCGATGACCCACAGGAGTCTCTGAAAAATTTCACTCATGAACTGAAGGATGCGGCCCAGAATCGAACCCACAACCTTCGGAGCCTGAGCCAAACAGCTTGACCACTTCACCATGGAGACTCCATGCTGCGTAGAATAATCCACACACTGAAATGTTGTGCATGACCTGTTTTTCTGTATGCGTGCAATTGCTGGGCAATAAGTAATAATTAAAGAAACTGAAGACAGTAGAGATGTTGGTGTTAGAAGAATGTTGTGGACAGTGGAGAACATTATTGCTGAAGTTTTAACAGCTGCTGGTGTTTGCTTTACTGACTACACAAAGGCTTTTGATAGAGTTAGACATGTCAACATGGTGGATATGCTTGCAGATCTACAAATTGATGGGAAAGTCATTAGACTTATAAAAAAAACATATATTGGAAACAACAAGCTGCCATAAGGATTGATAATGAAGTGGGACAATATCAGTCTATTAAGGGAGGTGTTAGGCAGGGATGTGTAATGTCTCCAGATCTTTTTTCCCTGTACAGTGAAAATATTTTCAGAAATGTAGAAGATATAAATGGAGTCAGCATTGGAGGATGAAACATCAATAACATTAGATATGCAGATGATACAGTATTGATTGCAGACAATGCGCAGGATCTGCAACAATTAGTAGATGCGGTTGTTGTACACAGTGAGCAACTGGGGTTATAATTAAATTGTAAAAAGACACAGGTTATGGTCGTCACTAGGAAGAACGAAGTACCACAATGTAATATACAAGTAAATGGGAATATTCTTCAACAAGTGAATCGGTACAATTATCTCGGAACAGTCATAACATCTGATGGGAGATGCCATGGCGAAAGTAGCTTTTAGCAAGATGAAAAACATTCTGACCAATAAAAAGATGTCAATTGAAACAAGAAAAAGAGTCTTGAGGGAATACATAAAGCCTGTTCTTTTGTATGGATGCGAAACTTGGACAATGTGCAGTCAAGCTGAAAAACATCGGATGGATGCAGAAATGTGGTTTCTGAGGAAAATGCAAATACCATGGACAGATAGAAAAACCAATGACCAAGTACTACATGAGACAAATGACAATCGTAAATTGATTAGAGAAATTAGATGTAGACAGTCAAACTTTTTGGACATGTTATGAGAAGAAATATATTAGAGAACTTAGTGACTACTGGCAAGATCGAAGGGAACAGACCAAGAGGAAGACTGAGAGGAAAATACCTGGATGACTTGGCCACATGGCATGGACGAGACAGGAACACTGTGCTGATCCATGACACTGGTGACCGAGTTAAATGGCAAGTCATGACCGCCCACGCTTTCCGGCATGGCTCATGATTGATTGATTGAATGGTGTTAGATCAAAACCATGACAGGGTCAAACCTGACAGGGCCAGGAGTCAAGGAAACAAGACAAATGCCTTCCCGTACGACAACACTGGTCAAGACGTCATAAGCAAGATCAGAAGGAGAAAACTAACTTCCTCCCGCAGGAGACAAGAAAGATGGTTGCAGCCACCATGGTGGAATGGCGAGGTCGAAAAGGCATGGCTGGGAAAGAGGCAAGCTGTCAAAGACTAGCAAAAAGCCAGAAAGGCCAACATGCCATAGGTTGAGTTGGCGGACCTGAAGACTGAGGTCCATAGGACGATGACTTTATTCAAATCCTGCGCCAAACAGGCCAAGGCCGAGAAATGGGACGAGTTCTGCAGGAAGGTGTGCTCCGAGCGATCTCTTACGACATTCTGGCGCCTCCATAAGAGCAAGAACGGCGCCGCACAACGTAGGGGTATTCCAGACTTTCAAGGCACAGACCTCACATGGAAAAAATCGGATGCGGATAAAGGTAAGGCCCTTCTTGCATGCTACATAGAGCAGACTGACCAGAAAGACGAGCCCGCCAGACAGAGAACCACAACGACACTCTCTCAGTTGTCCGAGGGGGTCGGGACAGACGAAGAGTGCATAATCACAGCTGAGACAATACGTGCAATGTTCAAGAAATCACCTAACACCGCCCCAGGCCCAGACGGCATCCAATATGGTGACCTACTGATGATGTCAGATGATGACATGGAAGAACTGGCCAGAGAATTCAACACCAGTATCCAGAGGGGTCAGATCAAAGAGGAATGGCTACACAGCTACTTGCTGCCACTGCCAAAACTGAACAAAGACCATTCCAAGATAAGCGGCTACAGAATCATTACGATGCAGAACACTGTTGGCAAGCTACTGGAGAAAATTGTAGCACACAGACTTGCTTGTGACTTGGAACAGCTCGGCTGCTTCCCGCCCACACTTGGAGGATACAGACGTAACAAAGAGTCATGGCTGAATGCGGTAGTCTTTGCTCAAGATGTTTGCGAAGGATTTCAGGTCAGAGAAGAGACATGTGCGGCCGCCATAGACTTAGAGGGCGCATACAATAGAGTATCCTTCGAGCACTTGATGCAAACCCTCCTCAGACTGAAAGTGCGCCCTCACCTTGTACGATGGATAGCTGCAGTTCTGCTCCAAAGGAAGGTGGTGCTAAGATGCGGGAGTTGGTCTTCTGAGCCGATAACGATATGTCCAGGATTGCCGCAGGGTTCACCACTGTCACCAGTACTATTCAACGCGTATACGGTGCCGATCACTGAACAACAGTTGGACGGGAGGGGTAGGACTCTGTCATTTGCTGACGACATTCTCGTGTACCGACAGGGTCGAGATAGACAGGTGGTTACCAATGATATGCAGGGCGAACTAGATCGAATTTCCTCATGGTGCGCTGATGCCGGTGCCCTTGTCAACCCTGCAAAGGCATCGGTTACATGGTTCTCCCTAAACAACCATATTGTGAACACAGACCTGCCGGCAGTAAGAATGGATGGGAGCCTTTTGAGTAGAACCCAGTCAATGACATATCTTGGTGTGAGGCTTGATCGAAGCCTGTCCTTCAGAGATCATGTCGATTATGTTATAATGAAAGCTCGAAAAGGTTTGTCAGCAATGAGAGTCATGGCGACTGCCAATATCGAGCAAAGACTGCTAATACTTCTGTTCCAAGGACTGGTGCTTTCACGCATCGAGTATGCCCTGGCCATCCTCACTGTCAGCCCTACACAGATTGGAAGACTTGAAAAGGTACAAAACGAAGCCATGCGCATCATTTTGGGCTGCACGAAAGACACCAGCTGTGTAGCAATGAGATACCTCCTTGACTTCCCGACAATGGAACACAGGATCAAGATCTGGAGAGCTCGTGCATACTTAAAAATAAGTGCAGATGAGCAGCACCCTCTGCATGACGCTATATTCAGAGAAAAGGGTGACAGGCTAAAGAGAGGCAAATCATGGATGGGTCGGGCGGAAGATGTCGTCAGACAGGTCTGCAGTCTTACCAGTATCAACCCCGGCAAGGAATGGGTGCCGGTGCCTCCAGCTTTTAAGTGCACTTTCTCCTGCATTATCACACTCGACAGACGGTGCAGAGAGCAGAACCCTGTCGCTGTCAATGCAGAAGTCAACGCGCTCATCTATGAACACTCAGATAGCCCCGAAGTGCTCATCTATACAGATGGATCTGTTGTAAAGCAGCAGAGAAGTGCGTGGGCATTTACAGCCCGTTCAGCGGGCCGAACCATTCAAGAATCCAGTGGTGCCCACTCTATGACCACGAGCAGCATGACGATGGAGATGATGGCAGTTACACAGGCTTTTAAATAGCTGGAATCACAGCATTATACCAACGTGTGTGTACTAAGTGACCCAATGAGCATGATTCTGAAGATCGAAGCTGGATCTGTACGTAGACAGTGGACTGAGTCGCTGCGGAAGTCTGTTGTTCGTAAAGTCACCTTCATCTTCGTCCCGGGACATGCTGGAGTCAAGGGAAATGAACGAGCTGATAAACTGGCTGGCTCTGCACCCCTTGTAGATGGCCAGCCCATGGATCGTGCCGATGTTATTAACGTCCTTAAAGATATGGCGAGAACAGAGGACTTTGACGTCAGTGAATCCACATCGCTCTCCAGGATGAAAGACTTGGGAGTAAGAATCGGCACAGCCAGATGTGAGAGGTACATCGGGAAAACAAGGCGCCTCGTCAACCAACACAGAACTGGCACTATTAGCCACCAGACGCTGATGCATATGCTGGGGGGAGGATCTGAGCACCTGTGGACATGTCCGGAGTGCAATGAAGATACCCCAACTGATAACTAATAACTGATAACTGATAGATCAAAACCACAAGGAAAATACAAATGATATAAGTAGAAACAGTGTAATAGCTGGGCAACAAATAATAATATCAGCAACACTAACTTCATCAAAACACCAGATGAAAGAGAGGATTGGAGAGCCCAGACCTGGCACCTGAAGAAGTGTTTGACAAAGAGGGAAAGGTGGGGATGTTTTATGCTGCACATAGTTATTTAAGTGAAAACTAGTGAGGCAGCAAGTTTCACTTCAGGTGTTGATGATCTGTATTTAATGCATTAACTTCTGGGTTTAAAAACATGTCATCATAGAATTAATGTATGTTCACATTGTTCAATTATAGATACATCTATAATTCCGGTGTAGATTCACTAATTTATAACACTATTCAAGTTATAACACTATTATCTATTTTAAATACAAATGAGTGGACTGTTTAAATAGCTACAGATATCGAATATCTTTATGATTTTGTAGATATTACAATTATTGAAATATAACTAGGTGGAACAAATATTTAAAAAAATAATGTTCAATAATCAACTTTCAATCAAATCCTAGTTTTCTAAGAAATTGAATGCTGTTTCTTTATTGTTTCTGTCTCCGATCCAGTGGTGCTTGGACACCTCTCCTTTGGTGCCCTGGACACCTCTCCTTTGGTGCAGTGATACATGCAAGTGTTCATTTGAAACTTGCTATTGGAGATTTTCACGTAGAACATGTAGTCTGGATAAACCTAATCATTTTAATTTAGCACATACATTCCTATTACAGGCACTTCTTGCCGCTCATTGAAAATAAGCATCGAAGTATTCAATAATAAGATTCAATACATTGATTGAACACACAAGATAAGTTATGTAATAATACAACTATTGGAATCGTGAATAAATACACTACTGCAATTGAACTTGTTATGTAACAATTGTTTAGATATATTCAGCAGAGTATAGCATCACATCTGCTCCTTGCCATCATCATGCGCCAGGCTGACACTCATAGGCAACAAGTGTGTCTCTTACCACAACATATGCTCAGAATTTTTACTATGAATGACTAATTTGTCTCATTTCACAACTGGCAACATCACAACTGAAATGATCAATGCCTGGAAGAATATGGAATAAATTAGGTCACCAGACTGCTGAGCACACAGATATTATAGTAAAGTGAAGGACACTTTACACACCTTTAACAGCATTGGTCCAGACAAATTCACAACAGAAATGATCAATGCCTTAGAAAAATATGAAATAGACCAAGTCGCCAGACTGATGAACGCAATATATGGTACTGAAGATATATATGAGCCACGTTTTTAATATCTTTAATAGAATTTAAATCAATTTTCATGGCACTGCTTGTCTAACCAATTTTATTTTACCTAAGCACATTTATCTCTTATTTTTTTTATTTATCTTATCATACTCATTTTTGTCCATGTTGACTTCCTTTTCTTTTGTCCATGAACTTTAAGATATCTTTAATCATCCATTTTCTCTTAGCTTTTTGGCTTCTCTCCGGTAATATTTCTTTGCTTGTTTGATTAATGGAGTCCCTTAGCATTTCTCATTGTTCATTTATACTCTGTATTTCATTGTACCTATTTTTCACAATCATTGTTTTGTTCTTGAATTTCAACTCATTAATTCCTGGGAAGATAATGTGGTGGTGTCCTAGCCTTCTGCATCCACATGTAGGTCTTTTACATCTGCCTTCAACAACCGGCTCTGCAGCGAAAGGGTTACGGACGCGATTCATAATCCTGCATACTGCATTCGAAACACAGCTGTGGGCAGTTTGGCAGCAGACCACCTTGCGTTGTTTTTCATACAATGGTATGTGTGCCAGTCATTCAGAAAGCAATGGCAAACTACTGAACTTGCCAAGAATTCACAAAAAGCAAAAAAATGTGGTTGACCGTGACATCCTGTAAAGGAAAGTAAACTAACTTGTTTTTAAACAGCCATGTCTGACTGTCAGGACAAGTGATTGCCCAGCTCTGCTTAGCTGCAGAGTTGTCCACTTACCCTGGTGGGTACTGGGTCCCCAGGTCTGTTTTTGCCACACCGTAGGTGTGTTTTTCTTCCTATGCCACTGGGAGGTGCAGTTGGGATTTTCCCTTCCTAGAATTATGAGCTGTTCTCCAATAGTTTTATAGTGAAGTAATATATTGCTGAGTTATTCTACTTTGCTTGAGCTGAGATGAATCAATGTTTTTAAAAAGTATCTTTTGATAGTAGTCATGATGCTAGTGTTATCATCATTTGCAGGTACTTTCACGGATGCAACAAATGTATTTGGAACTCTACCCATCTACCCAGATGTCTGTGTCTTTTTCAATACTCAAGATACAGTCTTTGAAGTTCACAGGGGTATTATTGAATCTGCTAAACTACTAGTTCCAACAATTGCAGTTGTAGACACCAACTGTGACATAACTCATGTGACAT
The DNA here is from genome assembly GCA_014155875.1 of Cepaea nemoralis. Taxonomy (NCBI): domain Eukaryota; kingdom Metazoa; phylum Mollusca; class Gastropoda; order Stylommatophora; family Helicidae; genus Cepaea; species Cepaea nemoralis. Next base: position 98,448 of record JACEFZ010004393.1, on the reverse strand, counting down.
ACCCTGTGCCAGGAAATGATGACAGCCCAGCCTCCCAGCGTCTGTTTATAGATCTTTTCAGAAAAACAACTCTTATGGCAAAGGAGAAAAGAAAAGAGGATGGTTTAATTTGAATGCTTGAGACTTCAGTAATGTGAAACTGTATTACATAAGTGTCTGGATTGGTACAGTGCAAACTGCTTAAGGTGATCTTGGATGTGGTGAATTTCTGTTGCGAAGAACAATATTGTATTGTACGTTGTAAATGCATTACTACGAGGGTAAGTTAATAAGTAAGTCACAAATGGCTGTAGAAAAATAACTAAAGATGATAACAACTTCAAACCAGTTTATTTTTATACATACACTGTCCCTTTATTTCTCAGCATAATTTCCACCAACATTGATGCACTTATCCCATTGTTTTATCAGTCCTCCCAAACCAGCTGCATAGAACTGCGTGCTTTGTTTTCATTGACCTACCATCCCACAGAACTGTATGACTTACTTATTGACTCACCCTCGTAACGTTTTCTACCCAGCTATGCACCGCTTTACACGGCAAACATTTGTCACCATAAACAGGAACCCCACCTTGGCGGGAGACATTTCGCAAATGACGCCGAAGTTGACTGTGAAGTGAAAGCATGGTTTAGAAAACAGAGCACGCAGGTCTATGCAGCGGTTGGGGAGGACTGATAAAACGATGGGATAAGTGCATCAATGTTGGTGGAAATTATGTTGAGAAATAAAGGGACAGTGCATCTATAAAAATAAACTGGTTTCAAGTTATCATCATCTTTAGCTATTTTTCTACAGCCATTTGTGACTTACTTATTAACTTACCCTTGTATATGATGGGACTCTTATAAGAGGAATTTCTGAGAGAACTATTTCTTGGTTCTTATGTGAGTTCGCCTAATCAGGTCTGGACTGTATATGGCTAATTGACTCAAAGATTGCATTTTGGAAAAGTAAGGTGTGGTGTACATTATAAACATGATAAATACATGTCTTGGGATGAAAGTAAACATTTACATTTATGTGTATTTTATTGTGCATGTGTTTTACTTCAGTATTTCACCATGTCATGTCCTAAAAGCTTTTAAAATATTCATTTTATGTCTTTACAAAAATACATGTAAATGTCAACACTGACTTACATTACGTGCTCTATTTATGACTGTGCTATGTCTTATGTACCATGATGTTGTATGAAAACCATATGAATGCTTCAGAAAAGTGAATTGTTTGAACGCCTGTTTGGGTGCCATTGTAGCGTGTTGGCAACATGGTACCAAGCCTGTATAATATACTCTGTATTATGACAGCAGCCAAAACATACAAAAATATGCCTTCGACAACATCTGGAGAGTCATGCGGCAGAAGTTTCGGCACATGTGGAACTCCTTGCTGAGCAATAAAGCTGACGAGATTCAATGCTTTGTTGACAGACAAGAAATGAAAACCTGCTGTGACTCACTAGAAGCTGTCTATGGTCTTACATCAACAGGCATAGTTCCCCTCCTCAGTGCAGATGGGGAAACATTGGTCACAGACAAGAAAGAAATCCTCCAATTTTGGGGAGAACATTTCAGCAACATCCTAAATGAAACCTATTTTATCAATGATGAAGCGATCAACTATCTTCCCCAAGTCGCCATTAACGATATTCGGGCTGTTTTATTACCAACCATAGTGAAAATCAACAAAACTGTCCATCAACTTTCCAGTGATAGGGACCCTGGTCCTGACTCCATCCCAGCAGAGATCTACAAAGCAGGTGGGCTATTTCTGATAAAGCAACTTCACCAACTCAAAAACACATAAATGAATGAAACCATGCCACAATATTTCAAGAATGTGTCAGTAGTCCACCAATACAAACATAAAGGAAACCGCCAATCCTGTGACAACCACCAAGGCATCACCTTGCTCTCAATTGCTGGGAAGATACCAGAATTCTTCTCAATCACCTCACAACCCATCTCGACCAAGGTCTTCTCCCTGAGAGTCAATGTGGTTTTAGAAAAGAATGAGGAACTGTGACATGATTTTCACTGCAAGGCAGTTGCAAGAGAAATGTCAGGAACAGAACTCTGAACTGTTCTCCACTTTTATTGATCTTACCAAAGTTATTGATACTGTCAATAGAGAAGGACTGGAAGATTATGGCGAAATATGGCTGTCCACGCCCACTATAGTCTGTCCCGAAATGAATGCCTTCATTCACGATCAATTATTTTGAAAACTGTCTGTTGCACTGTTATGAAATTTGTCCTGCCGTCTTATATTTACCCCCACCCAAGGAATCTGACTTTGATAGGTCCAAAAGAAACTTAAATCATGGAAAGCAGAGACATTTCTTTGATGTTTTGGTGAAAAACTAGTAATTTCTCGCTAACAAACTTGTTTTACAGTAATACCCTGTTCCACTACGCGAGGCTCATGTCATAAGGCCAATCCAATGACCCACAAGAATATTAACTATTCAATGCTAATGTTTCCATGTGAAGACATAATACATTTAATAATGGGCACTTCATCTCTGACCCGTTAATTATATTCCGCATATAAATAAACTTTGAAATCTGCTGTACAATCTCCAGAACAAAATTTTTTTGTTGGGTGGACATAATGATATGGTCATATGCTAAATCACATCATTTTCCCTCAGTTGGTTACTGAGATATGGAATTTTATATTGGGGCAGACAAAAGTAAACAGACTATATCTACACTCTACTAATGAAGAATCAGATTCGTTGGGCTGGTCAATTAACTCGCATGTCAGATCACACGTTCTCTAAATGAATTTTTACGGTGAGTTACAGTGAAATAAACGCTCCCACGACGACCAGAGGAAACGCTTCAAAGACACTGAAAATATCGCTTAAAGCTGTTTGAATCCATTAGAACACATGGGAGACTACTGCCAAAGACCGAAATTCATAGCGTACATCACTGCGCAAGGATGTAGTAACTTGAGAAGCAAACAGGGCTGCAAGGGCTGTGAAAAAAAAAAAGACAAAACAACCACCGCAGGAGAACCACCGCAGGAGATCCTCCTTCTGGCATATCAAAGATTCTTTGCCCACATTGTCAAAGAACATTTTGAGCCAAAATAGGCCTTGGCAGTCATCTTAGAACTCACGGTTCCAACATTGAATGGTCCTTATTATACTTGACGGACAAATACCATACCGTGTTTATTATACCTAAAGATTTCCAGCAGTGCTCTCAGTAAAGTACATTAAAACCAAACCTAGCTTGAGCAACACATGATCATATTAGTGTTTCTAGATGACAGATAGAGCCAGGGATGGAGAGATGGATACAGCTTCTGAGATAAAGAGAAATCATTGTCTACATCCTCATTGACAACAGACACTTGTTTCTCTTTCTTACTCAATAACACTTGAAGCGGAAATTGCACTTTGGCATCACATATTAGACAACATAATCTATTTTGGGTGAGTAATATTCTATCTGACACTGCCCAGAATCCGTTCATAGACTGATCTTTCCAGATCTATAAGATTGGTAAGAATGGACTGTCTATTCTGTAATGTTATCACTACTGATAACAAGGTTGTCTCCCTCTTAGCTGGGAATGATTTTCAACTAGGATAAGCCTTGACACCAGTTAAGCTAGCCACGCAAGCACACGGCTTCTCATTTCATCAGCACACATTCATACAATACAAAGTGTAAGCGAAACAGAGATATATCAAAGATCAAGAAAATCAACGCATATAGTGGTAGAATGCACAAGTCTTAAGTACAAATGCTACATTAGAAATATCAAAAGAGTTACGTAAATGTCATGTGTAACGTAAACGGATATCTCCAGTTGCAACGAAAAATGTAAACATTTAAAATCACATCGATTGAATACGGGCAGAATATCCCGGACAACATATGACCGAAGAAGTCGGATGTGTCGCAGAAAAGCGCAAATATCGCAGCACAGCTGTAAACATGCCCAACGCAATTACGTCCACTACAAAAAATATAGGACGATCGCAGAAGGTCGAGTTAATTTAGGCCATCATTTCATGAAATAAATCTTAGAAATTGCAATATTTGGTACTTCAATTTTAATTCACCGCAAACAAAGAAGAATCCCTTCGAGCCTCTTTTGCATCGGTCAGGCAATCATTTTCCGGTTTAGTGTTCGGTGGACTGCTAGACCGATCGATGGATGTTTTTTTAGTTTTGGGCCCGTAGGGCCCTCACTGTCGTCGACAGAACATCCACAGCACAGTGAGATTAAGAAAGTAAAGGGCTGCAGGTTAAAAAGTGTAAAGTCGTGGATGGATCAAGCCGGAGACTTTCTTCAACAGGTGTGTTCACTTGAGGACATAGACCCTGGCGAGGAGTGGGTACAAATGCCAACAGATTTCTGTACATCCTTTTCAGTTTGCATCCAACTAGACAGAAAATGCAGATAAGAAAATCTAGCTGCTGTGGAGATGGAAGTACAGGCTTTGATTTTCGAGAATTCTATGGAAGGTGATGCTGTCATTTACACAGATGGGTCGTTCGTTCGACGTGTAAGAAGTTCATGGGCTTTTAAGGCTCAGGCCGGAGGGAGACTTGTGAAGATAATATTCTGGTGCTTTTGCTTTGACCACAAGTAGCCTGACTATGGAAGTCATGACAGTAAGTAAAGCAATAACAAGGCTTGAGACACAGACATTCACTAGAGGATGTTTCCTTAGTGACTCAATGAGCATGCTCAAGAAGATAGAGATGGGGTGGATCCGACGAGAGTGGTTGCTGTCTCTGTAGCGGTCTCGGCTGGCAAAGATTAGTTTTATTTTCGTGCCAGGACATGCAGGTTTACGAGGAAATTAGTGGACTGGCAAGCTTGCAGGTAGGGCTACAGTGGAAGGCGGAAGAGCCATGGACCAAGCTGACATTCCGAATGCTTTACGAGAAGTAAGTCGTTCGCGAGAACCAAGTGATGACTATGAATCTACAACCATGGGCAGGATGCGAGAACAGCAAATTAAAAGAGGTGGTGCCAAACAAGAACACTACGCTGGAAGCCAAGAAGATTAATAAACCAACACAGAACTGGTGTCGTCAGTCGCTACACGCTGCGGGGTTTACTGAGGGAGGAGGGGATCCGAGCACTTATGAACGAATGTTTTGATGAGCAATGAGAATGATCTGTCGACTAACTGACTGACTGGCGGGCGGGCGGGCTGACTGACTGACTGACTGACATAATTGAAAACGAAGACATAGAATCAGAACCTTTGCTAGAAGTAGATGGGTAATTATCAGTTGTCATGTTGGTCTTCAACGGCAAAGACAACCACAATAGTAATTGCAAGGAAGAACTTTCATACTGGTCATGCTAAAATGTGCTAGGGATGTCAGCCCTCAACACTGCAGCATATGGGCTGACCGCGTAAACGTGTAAAATACCGATTCTCCAAACGGCAACTGTAGACTTGGTGGTGACAGAAAACTTATCACTAACGGAACCTTAGTGCAGGTCACAAATACGGAACACCGATTTGCCGGTAGCGAGTGTTAAATCACTCGGCCAGTAAATGCAGTTATAAGGTGAGTAGTTTGAAATGCGAAAAACGGTTAGCATATCTGGAGCAGCCTGATGGAGCGAGTGGAATTAGTCGGTATAAATCTTTATATGTGAGTTATATCGCCCACTTCGCTCCATCAGAAAAGCGGACCGCATTTGACCTAGTTTTTACGAAACTCGCGCGTTTTTGGTATTTAACTACTTTCGGGTTTGGGGGTTTAAAAAGTCAAACTTTAATTATTAAAAGGTAAATTATATACGAAATAATTTTATTCCAGTCCATGTCTACTGTGTGTGCGTGCGTATGCAGAGTAGGCCGACGTGGGTAAGGTGGCACAGGAGAATGAGCCCTTAGTCCGACTATGAGCATTTGCCCACTGTGGTCCACCAGACCCAAAGCTGCTGTGAGGAGGTGTGAAGTTTGATGATCATCTTGGCCCCTCACCAGACCAGGTGCAGTACTGAGAGAGCAATACTACACTTTGATCTTAGCCAAAAGGCCAAAACGGTTTGAGCAAATTGAACAAAATTCTTGTTATAACCTCATGAAATAAATCTGGATGCCATCATGTTTTAACATTATTAGCGATGAAGTAGAATACCACAAAGAAATAAGCTAATTAACATAGAAAATAGTCTTATTCCTAGAATATCTAACCTAAATTAGTAATGTAATAAAAAAAAAGTTTTCAATTGAATTATCATACTTAGTGACGTTTGTAAGTAATTGATAAAGTATAAGAGAATAATAGTATGGCGTTGGATTTTCCTTGTCCAATCATTTTCAAAATTAGGCCAAGGGATATAACTCATGAATAACAAATAGACAGGTTTATTGCAATTCCCTCCTTTTTTTGTTGAAGAGAATTTTTATTTATCGTTATTTTTTATTTTCAAGTGAAAATAAAAGATAGCGGTTATTAGTGATCTGTAGTGGGTCATAGTGGTCTAAACACTAACATAATACAGCTCTTCAAATGAAAACTATAATAAAGTGAAGATAGCGGATAGTAGTGGGTGTACTGATCGGGCTGTGTCCATATGCGAGTGAGCGGGTGTGGTGGGGTTACAGTACCGTTCCTCCAAATGAGGAAATGGCTGTAGAGTGGGTATAATATGGGTTTTGTTTGTTAAGGGGGGTGGTAGAGTCGTGTCGTGGTTGTATGGTGGAGATGAGGTGGCAAAGTGACTAACGAGGAGGTCGCCGTGGCTTAAAGGTGGAGCCGAGGTGGAACAGTGGCTAGCAAGGAGGTCGCCGTGACTGAAGGGTGAAGCCGCGGTGAGAAAGTGGCTGTCAAGGAGGTGCCGTGGCTGAATGGTAGAGCCAAGGTGGCAAAGTGGCTAGCGAGGAGGTCGCCATGGCGGAAGGGTCGAGCCGAGGTGGGACAGTGGTCAGTGAAGAGGTCACCGTTTCCTAAATGTGGAGATGGGGTGGCAAAGTGACCAGCGAGGAGGTTGCCATGGCTGAATGTATGACGAAGTGGGCGGCGTGGCTAAGTTTATGCTCAAGTAGTCATCGTGGCCGAATGTTTGACTAAGTTGTCACCATGAATGAATGTATGACTAAGTGTTCGCTGTGGCCGAATGTATGACCAAGTGGTCACCGTGACCAAATGTATAACTAAGTGGTCGCCGGGGCCGAATGTATGACCAAGTGGTCGCACTTGCTGAATGTATGACGATAAACAGTTAGTCAGATGGTACAGTATAGAGGATAGGCATTCTACTATCAATATTTTTGACGCATATTTATGGATCCGATCATCAAAAGACCTTGGTTTTTCAGATGTATACCTAATGAAAAATGGCCAACTGTATTATAATGGTGGCTATTACTGGCTGTAGTGGGTGGGACTTAAACACTATCGCCATACCAATTGTGATGTGTTAGATACACAAGACTCGTCTTCGGGTTGTGTGAGGTTGTGTGACATAGAGGAAAGATGTGATCACCGATGTCAGGCTGGAGGGAGGTGTACCTTTTACTTAAAAGCTAGCCGGTCATACACAGACGAGTGGTTAGCACATGTTATCAAATATATAATATTACACACGAACACAAGATGTCGCGACTTAGGCGTCTCATGTAACATGGCATGGCCACCCTGTTCTGACCACTGAAGTTATCACGACTCAGATCAGGCATTTACACTGTCATTACCTCTATCTGTGTCCATACGGGCCGTTGCATCTTTCCCCAGAAACAGATTTACGTTGCAAATATATGTTTTTCAATGAGACTGCTCAATGCCCCTTATCACATCCAGACAAAAGTAGAGATCACATGTATCACTTCCACATTAAAATAAGAAAATATGTTAGCCAAATGGGGAAAAAAATAATACTCAAACTTATAAATATCTCCACCGATCTTACGAAAAGTAGGAAACTTTGTTAACCAAATGTGAATAAATGTCGGTCAAAGTGAGAAATAATTCAACTAAACTTATAACTAGGTCAGTCAAACTTACAAAAAGTAGGAAAATGTGTTACCCAATTGCGAAAAATGTTGACCAAATACAGAAATATCTCATCCAAACTTATGAAAAGTAGGAAACTTTGTTAACCAAAGAGGAACAATGTAGGTCAAGTAAAGAAATATTTCAACCAAACTTATAAAAAGTTGGAAACTTTGTTAGCCAAATAGTTAAAATATTTGCCAAGTAAAGAAATACTGCCGCCAACCTGATCAAAATTAGGAAAATTTGTTAACCAAATGGGAAATTTGTTTGACCAAGTAAAGAAATATCTCGTCCAAATTTATGAAAGTGGGAAACTTTCTTAACAAAAATGGGAATGATATTGGTCAAGTAAAGAAGTATTTCAACCACACTTATAAAAAGTAGTGAATGAATAACTGAAAAACGAGAAGTAGGTTGTGAGCTTTACAAAAGCACGACTACAAAAAAAAATGGACGTTGCGGCCAAAGCCTTCGTCAGCACAGACCAAACAAACAAAAATAGACTAACAAATACACCAAAGTATAAATTTCACTTAACTGTGTCCTAGCTTGAACGGCTATCCAAGGATGGAATAAAACGGATGTCGTGGTTAACGGGGTCAACTGACTAAAGGTCAGTGCAACCGAAAGCTCGGTGATTGGCTAAGATAACCGGTGAGGGAACCCGCGCTGGGGGATGAGGATGCACCCAGGACAGCGATTGGAAAAATGTGGACTTGTAGAGCACTGTAGCTAACTCTGTGGCGATGTAACGGACACAGTTCGCAATTCCGCACGCCAAGTTCGAAACGCTGCTGGGGGAGACATAGATGCAGACCACTGAGCGCTTGCCATCATAAAATAGCACAAGTGGCGGTTGTTCAGAACGCAATGAGAAGCGACCACACGCAAACTATCCTGGAAGTCTCAGAAGGCAAAGATAATGCTGGTGTTGACTACCATGTCCTTGAAGGATATGCAACTGGCTTGTATGTGGACTATACGACTACGGGGATGGGGGGGGGGCAAGGGGCGTTAGGGACTTAAATAAAACTGTGTTGGACATTGAGGCCGTGAGGGGAAAGTGAACCCAACTGGAAGATAAGACGGTTTTCCAATGTCTTGCGATTGCGTTCGCGAGATGTGTATGATTTTATCCCCGTAACACGTATGTCGGCAACCCCACAATGGTCGGAACTGTTAAAGTGTAGGAAACTTTGTTAGCCAAATAAGAAAAATATTGGACAAGTCAATAAATATTTCAACCAAACTTATAGATATTTCGACAAAACTAATAATTTGTTAATCAAATATGTAAACATATCGGTCAAAGACAGAAATATTTCAACTCAACATCAATATGTCAGTCAAACATATTTTTAAAATAATAGGAAAAATGTGTTACCCCTATGCGAAAAATGTCGGCCAAATACAGAAATATCTCGTCCAAACTTATGAAAAGTAGGAAGCTTTGCTAACCAAAGGGGAAAACGATTTGGTCAAGTAAAGAAATATTTCAATACAATTGATAAATATCCCTGCCAAACTTATTAAAAGTAGGAAACGTTGTTAACTAAATGTGATGGTCAAAGAGAGAAATATTTTAACTAAACTTACAAATAGGTCAGCCAATCTGATAAAATTAGTGACATTTGTTAACCAAAATGTGAAAAATTTCGGCCAAATACAGAAATTTCTCGTCCAAACTTATGAAAATTAGGAAACTTTGTTAACCAAAGGGGAAAAATATTCGTCAAGTAAAGAAATATTTCAATCAAGCTTATACATATCTCGTCAACACCTATAACAAGTAGGAACACTTGTTAACCCAATGGGAAAAATATTGACCAAGTAAATAAATTTCTCGTTCAAAATTATGAAAAATAGGAACATTTGTTAGCCAAATGGGCAAACTTACAAAATGTAGGAAAATTTGTTAAGCAAATGGGGAAAATGTTGACCAAGTAAAGAAATGTCTCGCCCAAATTTATAAAAAAGTAGGAAAATGTGTTAACCAGAAAGGAACAATTTTGGCCAAATAGAGAAATATCTCTCTCAAACTTCTAAAAAGTAGGTGAAAATGTAACCAAGTTAAGCAATATCTTAACCAAACTTATAAAAAGTAGGAAAACATTTTAACCAAACGGGAAAAATATTGATCAAATAAAGTAATACCTCTTCCAAATTTACAAAATGTAGGAACATGTGTTAACCAAACGGGAAAAGTATTGGTCAAGTAAAGAAATATCTCGTACAAACTTAGAAAAAGTAGGAAGATGAATTAACCAAATGGGAAAATCATCGATCAAGTAGGAAAGTTTGTTAACCAAAAACCGGAAAATATTGACCATGTAAAGAAATATTGCATCCAAATTTATAAAAAGTAGGAAACGTGTTAACCAAATGGGAAAAATATTGGTCAAGTCAAGACATATTTTAACAAACTTATAAATATCTCAGTCAGACCTATAACAAGTAAGAAAATATACTAACCAAAGTAACAAAAATGTTGGCCGAATTAAGAAATATTTCAGCCAAATTTATAAAAAGTATGAAAATATGTTGGCCAAACTAAGAAATAGGTAAGACAAAGTAAGAAATGTCTTACCCAAATTAGGAAAAAGGTAGCTTCTGTAGTTATGTCAAGATTGTCTTGAACTTTTATCTGATATGGCATTTCATTAAACATAAGCATCAACGGCAACACTTTTCCCCTTTTACATTACCAAAAGCTTCAACTTACCATTCCAAAGTATCTGCTAAAGAAACACTTATACAGACTAACCATGCAACGCTTCACACTCTTGGTATTTCTTTTACCACAAAGTGGATCTGCCTTTCATAGATAGCTTCACAACTTTTCCATGTCACACCATCAAGAACTCCAGTTTGTACATGAGCTCCAATGAAACAGTCATAACAACATTTATCACAATGCAGTCTGTGGCTCCACCTGGGATAGTTTTGATATCATCTGAGTATTCGTCATCAAGGGATCATTTCCCATGGCTGACAGCTTCAACTTTCAATACAGCAATGTCCGCTACACTAACCTTCCTTCATTCCATCTCTCAACATTACAAGGTGTTTCTCGAAGTCTAGCTAAAATAACATTTCTTACTTTATCCAACTCTATCTCATGTTGCCATTTCACATCCGCTATAGCGTCAAGTCTCCAATCAACCAACAGCGTCTGTTATGAAGTCGGCCTTTCTTAAACCCAAGTTTGCCGTATTGACCCCTTGAATACCATCTACCACATCTTCTAACAGACTTTCAACGTTTCATACTACTTAACACTTAACAATCTCTTTGATTACAGCACAAGCGGTTTTCTGCTGACTGGGAAACTTCCCCAATCTACTAGAGATAATCGTCTGTCCCCTATGCAAACAATAGCTGTATTTCAGAAGATGAAATATATCCGTTGCAATACCTCACTATCAGTGGAGAAAAAAAAATAGAATTTCAACAATAAAATTTCACACAAATTACAAATTAAATTTCTACATGAAACATTCAAATTGGAAACAATAAAGATAAATTTAATTATTAATTTTTGTGACATTTTATTGTAGAAAATATTTTTCCTTCTGCGATAGAGAGTTACTGCATAAGATACTTTTAATTTTCTGAAATTCCGAGTCTACACAAATGTGTCAGCACAAAATGCTGTTCAAAACGGAGGAGCGGGAGTGTACATAGAGTACCCAAATAATACTAGGGACACGACTAGAGTACTAACATGAAAGCACCGCCATAAGTATGATGCTGAAATTGAGTCAATCATGATAGTAACAGAGAATTTAATAAATACCATCCATGGTACACAACCTGTGGTGCTATTGACAGATGTAAAATCAGTACTCTAGGTGCTCTTGTCTGGGAAATTGCCAGTACTAAGGTCACTACTTTCTGAACATAGCAGTCAGCATAAGTTCACCATACATTGGATACCATCCCACTGTGGAATACCCGGAAACGACAGAGCTGATCGATGGCTAAGGAAGGCGTAAAAGAAGAACGGCCTGATGTGCCCGTTACATACCACCAAAATAAAAGAATGATCAAATCAGTCAGAAAGCCACCAAAACCTGCTCAAGATGACTACCTCATTATGGATAGACCAGAACAAGTCATTATTCTGCGCCTCAGAACAGGACACAATAGATTACACAACCACATGTATACAAAATTCGAGATTGGTGAACCAGCCATGTGCGCATGTGGATTGAGGTCGCAGACAGCAGAGGATATACCTCAAGACTGCCCAAAATACAACGTATCTAGGCAAACTTTCTGGCCTAGAGAGACAACAGCGGAAGATAAACTCTATGGACCGCTGAGTGTACTAAAAAGACAGTTAAATTTATACAAGAGACAACATTGCAGTTAAAGACATATTTCAAGCGAACGAAAGAAGAAGGATTTGCTGAAAGACAGCTGTTGCTTGGATAGGGGACAGACGATTATCTCCAGTAGGGTGGGAAATTTGACCAGTCAGCAGAACACCAGTTGTGCTGTAATCAACGAGAATGTTTGCCTTAAGTGGCATGAAACGTTGAAAGTCGGTTAGAAGATGTGGTAGATGGTATTCAATGGTTATATAAGACAGCCGTGGTTTTAATAAAGACCGACGTCATAAAAGACACTGTTGGTTGGTTGGAGACATTACGCTATTTCGGATGTGAAATTTCAAAGTGAGATAGAGTTGGATAAAGTAATTAATGTTATGTTAGCTAGACTTCGAGAAACCCCTCGTAAAGTTGAGAGATGGAATGAAGGAAGGTTAGTGTAGCAAATATTGTGGTATGTAAAGTTGAAGCTGTCAGCCATGGGAAATGGTACCTTGATGACAAATACTCTGATAATATAGAAACTATCCCAGGTGGAGCCACAGACTGCATTGTCACAAATGTTGCTATGAATGTTTCCTTGGAGCTCATGTACAACGGAAGTTTGGATTTCTTGGTGTTGTGCCATTGAAAAGTTGTGAAGCTATCTATGAAAGACAGATCCACTTTCTGGTAAAAGAAAAATCAAGAGTGTGGAGCGGTAAGTGATTAGTCTGAATTAATGTTTCTTTAGAATATACTTGGAATGGTATGTTGGAACTTTTGGTAATGTAACGGGGGGTAATATAAGCCGTTGATGCTTATGTAGTGTGAAATGCCCTTTCAGATAAACGTTCAAGACAATCTTGACATAACTACAGAAGCTACCTTTTTTCTAATTTAAGTTACACATTGTTTCTTAATTTGCTTGACCTATTTCTTACTTTGCCATACCTATTTCTTTGATTGGCCAAGATATTTCCCTACTTTGTAAAAGTTTGGTTGAAATATTTCTTAATTCGGCCAACATATTCGTTACTTTGGTTAGTATATTTTCTTACTTGTTATACGTTTGGCTGAGATATGTGTACGTTTTTGGTTGAAATATATCTTCACTTTGCCAATATTTTTCCCATTTGGTTAACAAAGTTTCCTACTTTTGATAGTTTGTGATGAGATATTTATAAGTTTGGTTCAAATATTTCTTTACTTGACCAGTATTTTTCCCGTTTGGTCAAAAAAAAAAAAAAAAAAATTCAACTTTTTCTAAAATTGAATGCGATATTTCTTTACTTGGTCAATATTTTTCCCTTTGTATAAGAAATTTTCCTAATTGATCAATTGTTTTTTTACATTTGGTTAACACATATTCCTACTTTTTCTAAGTTTGGGCGAGATATTTGTTTACTTGGCCAATATTTTCCCCGTTTGGTTAACATAAGTTCTACTTTTTTCAATTTGGACGAGATATTTCTTTACTTAACCAATATTTGTCCCGTTTGGATAACACATTTTCCTACATTTTATAAGTTTTTGTGTGTGTGGAGATATTGCTTAACTTGGTTAAATTTTTCCTACTTTTTATTAGATTGATCGAGATATTACTGTATTTGGCCAACATATTTCCTATTTGGTTAACACATATTCCTCTTTTTATAAGTCTGGACGAGATATTTCTTTACTTGGTCAATATTTTTTCTCATTTGGTTAACAAAGTTTCCTACGTTTTGTAAGTTTTGCCACGATAGTTCTTTACTTGGCTGATATTTTTTCTAATTTTTCAAATTGTCCTACTTTTTTTTTTATAAATTTGGCCACAATATTTCTTTACTTGTCCAATATTTTTCCAATTTGGCTAAATAATTTTCCTACATTATACAAGCTTGTTTGAAACATTTCTTTACTTGACGAATTTTTCCCCCCTTTTGTTAACAAAGTTTCTTACTTTTCATTAGTTTGGACGAGATATTTCTATATTTGGCCGACAATTTTCACATGTGGGTAACACATTTTCCTTTTTCGTTTGTAAGTTTGACTGTCATATTTATAAGTTTAGTTGAAATATTTAACTCTTTGACAGATACTTTGTCACATTTGGTTAACAAAATGTCCTACATTTCATAAGTTTGGCCGCAATATTTCATTACTTGGCCAATAATTTTCCATTTGGTTAACATATTTTCTACTGTTTATAAGTTTTGTCGAGATATACATGTTTGATTGAAATATTTCCTTGCTTGTCCAATATTTTTTCCCATTTCGCTAAGACATTTTCCTACTTTTCATAAGTTTGGACGATATATTTCTTTACTTGGTTAAAATTTTTCCCACATGGCTAAGAAATTGTCCTAATTTTTATGAGATTGGCGGCATTATTTCTATACTTGGCCAATAGGGGAGACTGGGGAGAAATGGACATAGGGGAGAAATGGACCACCCCCTCTCTGGCCCCTGGCTGTGATGCAATGAAAGTGAAACCATAATAAGTTTGTTTTCCACATCAAACATAGTCCAAACATAGTTTCATTTGCCATCGACTTCCCGCACAGGTCGTTCCCACGCAAAGTTTGAAAAATTTTCTGCACTAAAGTTTCTTTTTCCAGTTCCAGACACCATCGTAAAGCAGACGCATAGTCAGGAATCAGGACAAGGTAATTACGTTAATATCTTTATTTACTTGTTATTTAAGAGTTCATATAAAAAATATAGCATATAATATTAGATTTAAGAGACTTTATGGCTGAATAGTTTAATACATTGATGGGGGAGAAATGGACCGGTTCATTTCTCCCCATGGTTCATTTCTCCCCATAGAAGAAATTGACAAGACAGTCTGTTGTTATTAAAAGTGTTGAAGATTGCATTCGAATATCAGCATTATTGATTCTTTTTAATACTGGGGTCTAAATCTAGACCAATAAAACTGTTAACAAATTTGATTTCAGTGATTTATTAAAGATGCACGCCATTCGTGCTGATAGGCCTACCATTCTAAATGTTATATAATTCTGTCACTCTTTTGTTTCAGATGCCAAGATTGTACATCAGAACACCAACAAGGGTCTCGTTACGGAGGAACGTATGAGAGAAGCTGTTAATGCTGTGAAAAATGGAATGAAAGTGAGGAAAGCTGCAAGGGAGTACGGCATTGCTCGCTCTACCCTCAATAACAATCTTACAAAAGACAGAGAAGGAAATGGTCTGCCTACTAGACTCGTACCAAATTATAGGCATAGCTTTGTTTTCACAGCTAAGCAAGAAGCTGATTTTGCTAGTTACTTGAAAGATTGTGCAAGAATGTTCCATGGACTCACAACTAAAAACGTTCGTATTTTGGCGTACGAGATGGCGAAAGTCAATAACATTGCACATCCTTTAACCTGGGATGAGCAAATGATGGCAGGGAATGACTGGCTTTGTGGATTTTTGCGACGGAATCCCGAGCTGACCATAAGGCAACCTGAGGCAACATCTCTGGCTAGAGCTACAGCTTTCAACAAACATAATATTTGCACCTTCTTCAACATTGTGAAGGAAACCATTACAAAACTAAATGTGAGTGGAGCTCAAATCTACAATTTGGATGAGTCAGGTCTGACCACTGTACAGAAAGTGCCAAAAGTAATTGCCCCACGAGGAGTGAAGCAAATAGGCCAGGTGACATCCAGAGAAAGAGGAGAACTGGTCACAATCTGTTGCATTGTGTCAGCTGTGGGTCACATTATCCCTCCAGTTTTTGTGTTTCCCAGAAAATTTTTTAAGAATTTTATGCTTGCTGGAGCACCTGAAGGTTCCCTTGGCCTTGTGAATGAATCAGGTCGGATGACCCGTGATAATTTCGTCAAAGTTATAAATCACTTCATTAAGCATTCAAGACCTTCCAAAGACTTCTCTTTGATTTTGATCTTGGACAATCACGATTCCCACATTTCATTTGAATCACTTGAACTGTGCAAGAAAAACAACATTCATGTGATCACGTTGCCACCACACACCTCATCTAAAACTCAGCCCTTGGACCGTTCAGTTTTTGGACCCATAAAGTCGGTCTACAACAATGCGTGTGATTCATGGATGATGAAAAATGTTGGGACACCACTGACAATCTATCAAGTTGCAAATCTAGGAGGCCACGCTTTTCTTAAAGCGGCAACTCCCATTAACATTCAATCAGGCTTTGCAGTGTCAGGTATTTGGCCCTTTAACGAAGATGTTTTTACAGAAGATGATTTTATGCCTTCAGAAATAACGAACAGGCCCATCAGCAAGGACAGTGAAAATACCACTTTAGAAAGCAATGAACAGACAGGATCAGCATCTCCACATTGTGGTACCAGCACAGATCAAACTGCACAAGAATTTCATGAAAATCAGAAAGAGTGTAATGTTGAGAACCTTGTAGATGATTTGCAGGACATATCAGGGAGTCTTCAACATAAAGCTACTTCTTCCTTTACTTCGCCTCATGTTTTCAGAGGACTACCAAAAGCTGGTCCGCGAAAAGATTCAAATAATATGAGGAAAAGAGGAAAAACTATGCTGGCTACTTCTACGCCAGAAATGGATCGAATTAGGGAAAGAGCGGTGATGAAAGAAAAGGCAGCAAAAGTTCCACCCAAAAAGGCAAAGAGACAGCTGCTGAAAGAACTTGATGTTGATTCAGATCCAGAAACTGACATTTCGTTTTGTGATGACACAGATTCTGATGTTTCATTTGGTGAAAATGAGGAGTGTACGGTTAGCTTGACTGGTGTGCGTGAGGTTTTTGAAGGCCAGTATGTGCTATGTGAATATGGAACAAAGAAGACTTGTGTTTACTATGTAGGAATTGTAAGGGGAGACATTGATGATGATGGTGATGTTGAGGTAGAGTTCTTGCGCAAGAGTGAGAAGGTTGCTGGTAAATTTGTTAAGCCTAAGGTAGAAGATGTCGCCAGTGTCTCAATTACATGTATTAAAGCACAGCTTACTAGATCTACAATCACTGGAACCACTTCTAGGACCAAAGATGGCTATGTCTTCAAAGAAAGTCTTGCAGGCATAAATGTTCGATAAAACTTTATATTAGATTAATATATAATATTAAACTTTTTTACTGTCGCTTAAAATTAAAAAAAAAACTGCAAATATCCTTTTAATGATTATTTATTTCTTATAGCAATATGGACGAGTTGTTGCTGCTTCTTTTTAAAAAAGGTCCATTTCTCCCCACTATGGTCCATTGCTCCCCACGTACTGGTCCATTTCACCCCAATGGTGGTCAATTTCTCCCCATGTTCATATACATTTTTGAAATGCATTTTGTAAAGAAACATATAGAAATAGATTGCTAAATGTTTTCCCCTTTTAAAATAAATGAATGTACAACATTTTAGTCATGGTTTTGTTATGTTTCGATAAAATCTGTTCCGGTGATGAGCAAAAATTGAAAACTACAAAATTGCTGGTCCATTTCTCCCCAGTCTCCCCTACTTTACCCATTTGGCTAACACGTTTTTCTATTTTTTTAATAAGTTTGGTTGAAATATTTCTTTACTTGACCAACATTTTTCCCATTTGGCTAACAAATTTTCCTACTTTTCATATGTTTGGACGAAATACTTATTTACTTGGTCAATATGTTTCCTATTTGATTAACACATTTTCCTACATTTTACAAGTTTAAAAAAAAATATTTCTTTACTTGACCAATATTTTCCCCTTTTGGTTAACAAAGTTTCCTACTTTTCATACGTTTGGACAAGATACTTCTGTATTTGGCCAACGTTTATCACATTTGGGTAACACATTTTCCTACTTTTTTTTGGGTGTAAGTTTGACTGTCCTATTTATAAGTTTAGTTGAAATATTTAATTCCTTGACAGATATTTTGTCACATTTGGTTAAAAAAATTTCCTACTCTTGATAAGCTTCGCCGCGATATTCCTTTACTTGGCCAATATTTCTCCATTTGGTTAACAAATTTTCCTCCTTTTTATAAGTATTGTCGAGATATTTGTAAGTTTGGTTGAAATATTTCTTTACTTGTCAAACATTTTTATTATATGGTTAACAAACTTTCCTACTTTTCATAAGTTTGGACGAGATATTTCTGTAACTGGTCGACATTTTTCGCATTTGGGTAATAAATTGTCCTACTTTTTATAAGTGTGACTGACCTATTTATGAGTTTCTTCCTCTTCTTCAGCATTCCGAGCCATTAATGTTCTTTGCTGCAGATACAAGCCGTCTCCATTCTTCTCTCTGGTGGACCTTCTCTTGCCAGTCGTTGATTCCAAGTGCTTGTAGGTCTGTATGTATATTATCTCTCCAGCGTCTTCTGGCCTAGCTCGGGATCTATGGTCATTTATTTCTTGATTGTAAGCGAGTTTTTCCCCTATTATCCTCCATTCTTTCTATATGCCCCAGCCATTGCAGTCTATTAGCCTTCTTGATACCAGTGATTAGCGGGGACTTAAAAAGATGCATATTTATCTGTTTCATAAAAATAGTTTTTACAAAGTTGGGGATGTTAACCCGATGCTTCAACCCCTAACCTGGAGGACCTGGGTGTTCCGCTTTGTCTGTTCTCTACCCTATTTATAAGTTTAGTTAAATATTTATCTCTTTGGCCGATATGTTGTCACATTTGGTTAACAAAGTTTCCTACTCTTCATAAATTTGGCCGCGATACTTCTTTAGTTAGTTAGTTAGTTAGTTAGTCTTTCCTCTTGAGCCCAAGGCGGCGCATTGGGCAGAAGTCATGGTTCTCCATGCCTGTTGTAGATCTTGGATGTTTACTTAGCCGTTGAATGAGTCTTCTCTGATGATGGTTCTACGCATGGTCTCTCTTGGTCTTTCCCGTTCCCCCCCCCCCCTACATTTAATCATATGAGAGATTGGTACGGGAGTCTTGTCTTGTCCATTCTGAGTACATGGCCGTTGTAGTTCCAACGGCGTTTTCTTATAAAACTGATTACAATATCTTGCTTAGTCTCTAGTCTTATTTGCGTATTTTTTCTGAAGTATGTCCAGTGGAGGTTTAGAATTCTTCTAAGACATTTGTTCTCAAAATGATCTAATTTTTATTTTAAATCTAAAGCTCCCATTGATATCCAACTCTCATATCCATACGTTAACATTGGAATCACACAAGAGTTGAAGATTTTAAGTTTCGTGTGTTTGCTGAGTGTCTTTGACTTCCAGATGTTTGACAGTTTATTGAAGGCACTAGATGCCAGTGCAATTCTAGATGTTATGTCTAGTGTCGAGTCCCCTGTAGATTTCATTTTCTTCCTAGGTATGTGAAGCTGTTGACGTTTTTCAAGAACATGGTTGATTAATTTAGTGTCGTCTGAACTTTGGTAAGATCAATAGTTTTTGTCTTTGCGGTGTTAGTTTGGAGACCAATTTGTCCTGAGACATTTTGGAGATGGTTTATTTTCTCTTGGGCATCTGGGTGTGTTGAACTCAAAAGCACTATGTCGACGGCAAAGTCCAGGTCTACTAGAATTTTGTCAACCCAATGGATACCCATATACTTTGTGCATTTGCGCATGTTATTTCTTTACTTGGCCAATATTTTTCCATTTGGTTAGCAAATTGTCCTACTGTTTATATGTTTTGTTGAGATATTTATACGTTTGGTTGAAATATTTCTTTACTTGTCTAATATTGTTCCCCTTCGGTCAACAAAGTTTCTTTCTTTTCTTAAGATTGGCCGAGATATTTATGTATTTGGCCGATATTTTTCGCATTTGTGTAATAAATGTTCTTACTGTTTTTAAAGTTAGAACTACATATTTTTAAGTTTAGTTGAAATATTTCTCTCTTTAACCGATATTTTTTCACATTTAGTTAACAAAGTTTCTAACTTTTCATAAATTTGGCTGCAATATTTCTTTACTTGGCCAATAATTTTCCATTTGTTTAACACATGTTTCTATTTTGTATAAGTTTTATCGAGATATATATGTTTGGTTGAAATATTTCTTTACTTTTCCAATATTTTTCCAATTTGGTTAACACATTTTCCTACTTTTCATAAATGTGGACGAGATATTTCTTTACTTGGTCAAAATGTTTCCCATGTGGTTAACAAAGTTTCCTAATTTTTACGAGATTGGCGTCAGCATTTATTTACTTGGCCAATATTTTTCCCATTTGGCTGCCAAATTTTCCTACTGTTTATAAATTTGGTTGAAATATTTCTTTACTTGACCAATATTTTTCAATTTATCTAACTAATTTTCATAAGTTTGGACGAAATATTTCTTTACTTGGTCAATATTGTCCACACACACACACACATACACACACACACACACACACACACACACACACACACACACACACACACACACACACACACACACACACACACACACACACACACACACTGTCTGTCTGTCTGACCCGGCTTCACCCAGTCCCTGGTGGGGAGCATCTCATTTAATTCATATAAGTAGTCATATAAGCTCCCGTTCTCGACTATCTGTCTGTCTGTCTGTCTGACCCAGCCCGGCTTCACCCAGTCCCTGGTGGCTTCGCCCAGCTCCTTGTGGGGAGTATCTCATTTAATTCATATAAGTAGTCATGTAAGATCCCGTTCCCGACTGTCTGTCTGTCTATCTGTCTGTCTGACCCGGCCTGACTTCACCCAGTCCCTGGTAGGGAGCATCTCATTTAATTCATATAAGTAGTCATATAAGTTCCCGTTCCCGACTATCTGTCTGTCTGTCTATCTATCTGTCTGACCCGTCCCGGTTTCGCCCAGTCCCTGATGGGGATCTGTCTGTCTGTCTATCTATGTTTCTATGTATCTATCTATCTATATATCTATCTGTTTGTCTGTCTGTTTTCTGTCTGTCTATCTATCTATAGCCAGGGGACTTAACTTAAGATATAGCAATGCTACTAAAAGTTATGTCCCTTGTTTTATTTTTTCTTACGTTGAGTCATGTATTTACAAAATTAAATTTTAGTAAGTAAATAGATGATAGTACACTAAGAACCTATTACAGTTGGTTGCACATGAATGAAAAGAAGACGTGTAGAAAATTTCATCTCCTTCGGATGGCCCGTTCGCGAACGCATAAATAACGGACACACACACACACATACATATATACATCCTTTATATATATATATATATATATATATATATATATATATATATATATATATATATATATATATATATATATATATATATATATGTGTGTGTGTGTGTGTGTGTGTGTGTGTGTGTGTGTGTGTGTGTGTGTGTGTGTGTGTGTGTGTGTGTGTGAAATATTTCTTTACTAGTCCAATATCTTTCCTATTTGGCTAACAAATTTTCCTACTTTTCATAACTTTGGACGGCTTATATATAATTTATTTATATTTATTTATCTGTTTATATATAATTTACCTTTTAATAATTAAAATTTGACTTTTTAAACTCCCCAAAACGGAGGTAGTTAAGTACCAAAACGCGCGAGATTCGACAAACTAGGTCAATTGCGGTTCGCTTTTCTGATGGAGCGAGGATGGCGGTATAACTCACATTTATACCGAATAATTCCACTCGCTCCATCAGGCTGCTCCAGAAATGCTAACCGTTTTTCGCATGTCAAATTACTAAGGTGTCAGACAGACCTTAGCTTAAAAACGGACGGACAAGCAAGCATGCAAGTGTGACATAACGTTGTTTCACGTTGCCTTTATAAAGGGAAAGAAGATAACAGGACCAAGAAAGAAAAGTATAAAAGAACTGCCTGCAAAGGACATTCATAAGGAAATGTTTCCTGTTTATGCTGACAAATGTTTGTCCCGTAAAGTGGTGCATTGCTGAGTATAAAAATCTTCTCAAGGACGCTCTAAAATTGTTGATGAATTCTGATCTGGATTCTGTTGAGATTGGAACAGAAGCATCCATGTAGCGGGTGGAGCAGATGATTAGAGGTGACAGGCAAGTAACAATAGACTCTCTAGCATCTGCAAAATGGTGCTCACATGGTTCAGCAAACAGCATAATGCAGGATCGATTGAAATTTCCAGGATTGCTGACTAGAGAAGTGTTGCTTCTTCATGACAATGCCAGACCACATACGGCTCGATTAACTCAGGAGAAAATTAACCAACGAAGGTGAGAAGTTCTGGAACATCCACCTTACAGCCCCGACTTAGCCCCTAGCGATTTCCACCTTTTTGGTCCACTGAAAACCCACCTTGGCGGGAGGCATTTTGCGAATGACGCCGAAGTTGAATGTAAAGTGAAAACGTGGTTTAGAAACAGAGCAAGCAGTTCTATGCAGCCGGTTTGAGAGGACTGATAAAACGATGGGATAAGTGCATCAATGTTGTGAAAATTATGTTGAGAAATAAAGGGACAATGTATGAATAAAAATAAACTGGTTTCAAGTTGTTATCATATTTAGTTATTTTTCTACAGCCATTTGTGACTTACTTATTGACTAACCCTCATATTATGATGCAAAATAATATGATTGTTTACATCATAACACATCCTCTCCTTGTGTACATCATAAAGCAGGTCAAAACATCAGCTCTGAAATATGTGGACATCGTTTTTGAAACTACCAATCATCCAGTAAGCATATCCCTGCAGAACTTCGCTCCCATAACAGCCGCCCGGAAAACTCAGTCATAAGCAAGATGTCCCGCGTCTGATCACCCACCTGGAGATCATCTACCACATCGTGCACCCATCTTCTTTTAGGCCTTTCTCTTCTTCTCTTCCCGGGCATATACACCTCTGTGATGTTTCTCACCAAACTTTCATGAAGTTTCAAGTGACCAACATTTTAATTTTCTTTGTTTTATCGTCTATAGTAGCCAACCTTCTTCAGTATTCAGTTCTTGAATGGATGCATTTGTTCTTTTCTGTATCCAAGATATTCTTAGAACCCGTCTATAACATTTACATTCAAAGGCATTTATGTGCAGTTCAGCTCGATTAGTCCAGGTCTCGCAAGCGTATGTTGCATTGGGAAAGATGCATGCTCTTAAAAATCTAATTGTTGTAGTGTTATTTGTCCCACACTACAATTTATTCAGTATTTTTAGTTTCTGAAGAGCAATAGATATTCGTCGTTTCCTTCATTGTGTTACCATTGTTGGTAATTAATGACCCAAGATGTTCGAAATTTTCCACCACCTCCAATATTTCCTCATTAACATATATTTCTTTCTCCATATTCGTTTTATCGGCATGCATTATCTTTGTTTTTGCTATGTTAAGATATAGGCTGTTATTTTCAATATTCTTTTGGGTTGAGGTTTTTTAAATTTTTTTTTTTTTTAATTTAAATAATTCTGTGGTGTGGATAGTAATACTGTATCATCAGCATATCAAGTCTCTGGTGTTTCATGAGCATCGATATTTAGGGCATCATATTGCTCCTTGGTTATATCATCTCTGACATTTCTCATTACATTTTCGGCGTTCAGGTTAAACAAATACAGGGGCAGCACACAGACCTGACGGACTCCTTGTTTGATGTCAAACCAATCTGATGTCTCGCCATCTGTTATAACCGCTGCCTGTTGGTTTATATAGAGCATTTTTATGAGTTATGCTACATGTGATGGAAAGCCCATTTTCCTCATGATTTCCCAAAGTTTCTGACGTTGTACACAGTCAAATGCCTATGAATAATCCACAAAATATAAGCATAGGTTTACATTAAATTTTTTACACTTCTCTATTATTAAACGCATGTTGAGCATGTGATCTCTTGTTACTCTTCCTTGTCTAAATCCAGCTTGAACCACGTTAATCTCTTCTTCCAGTTTCTTACGAAGTCTTCCAATTATGATTCTTAGTAGAATTTAACTTGCATGACCCACCGGGACAGCAGTTTAGGTTGCCATATTTTGGTATTGGAATGACCAATCTGATCTAATGTGTCTTGCAGTGTGCTGTAAAAATCTTCAATTTCGTTTTCCTCTGCTGTTGATATAGGTGCATATATCTGTGTGAGAGTTTTTTTGAATGGCCTCTAAGTCTGATAGTGAGAATTTTATCATTAACCGGGTTATATCAAATTTAAGCATTTGCTTTTATTTCATCTAAACAAAATGCACTCCACTATGGTCTCCAAAGTTTCTACCAAAATATTAAAAAAAAAAAAAAACTTCCATTTTAATTCTTAAAATGTCCCTTGCCCTTCCAGCGATGTTCACTAAACCCTAAAATTTGAACATTTAACGTCTCAATCTCATCACATAATACATCGAGCTTTCCCTCGGCCTTCTCACATTCCACGTTCCTAGTGAAACTACCACCTCATATTTAATATAATTGAAACCACAAATCCATTAGCATCATACTATGAAAATATTACAACGTCATATCATTTGATTATTGTATGGACGGTAATACCTGGCGGGATTTAAACATATACGTATTCAGTTGAACTCGTAGTTCTTTCATGCTATTTCGGGTTAACAACAAGCACAGTAGCCGAAATTTGTTCAACTTCTAGGCTTCTAGTAAAAAACATTCCCCCTGGTCTCTGGGTAGTGATATCGGACGCTCGTGTATTGTTGCGCACGTAAAAAACTTCCTTGGCAATTGGAAATCGAAAAAGAGTAGCCTAACGGCGCTGCCCGGGCAAAATTTCGAGTTAAAAATCTATCCAAAGTATTTCAGGATCATCGCCTGTGCTACGGAGTTCGTGCACTGAGCTGAGATTCTCGGTACTCAGGCTTGAGTTAGGATTAGAACTTATGGGTTACCCGCGCTCTTAAGTTGGTAACAGTTTTGGTAAAAGTGAGAAAAGGGAATATTGTGACGAATGGGAAGGTTGAACATGTCTAGGTCAGCGGAAGACAGAAGATGAAGATGTTGGCTGCAGTATGGATGTGACACATAAAACTGCTAGAGGTGAAACTTCAATAATACAGGAAAAAGTTGAGTGTAGTGGAATGTGATCGCCTGCTCTAGTAAACGTGACAACTGGCAGACAGTATACCACAGAATGTTGACAAACTTATGTTAAAACGGATTTAGCAATAACCTTGATTGACAGATAATTGTTCTTACAGTTTAGTATCTCCGTATTTTATTTCAATTCAAAGACACAGCTTCCACGGGGAAAGTCTTCTCCTTGTGTACCATGCGCCATTGAAGTGGCTCAAAAGTCGCCTCGGATTTATTAAGCCCCACTTAATGTGGCTAAAGAAGTGGTCAAAGTTAAGTAACACATGTGGTCCGTATTCCATTCCAGTATTTTTACTTCTGAGTATTTTGTATATTCACACCTGGTGGTATTATCAAGTCGATGTAAAGCACTTCTCTGTACCAGTGATGGCCCGGAAGTTACCCATTAAAATGTGGTTGTGAACAAGGCAATGTTTGAGCGAGGACACTAAGTAAAAGAGGAAGTAGAAAACGTCAAACTAGCACACATTCTACGTACATACCTCCAGTATAGCAAATACCAAGGAGAGCTTTTCTTTAATTTGTGTTTAATACACGGAAACCAAAGTTAACACATTAGATAGTATGTTATCTGTATGTTGCCATTCATAACCTTTAACCCCAAACAGATATTTAGCTAACTTGATCTTGTCCCTGACAGGTTGATTTAGAATTATAATGTAGTGGCCCCGAGAGGGGGACACTGTTTCCTAACGCCTATCTCCAATCCCCGGCAAGCCTCTAGGTGTCCCATCAAACACTTGTGTGACGAAAAAGGAAGGCTGTAATTATTTTTAAAAAAATGCCACGTCAGTTAGGACAGGCACAGTCTTTACTCCAGTGAAATGTGCGGTCGCCTCTAAGCCACACGGGTCCTTGCGAGGCTCATGTCTGTAACGCGAGTGTTTGCGAGGGTGGCCCCCGGCGCGTGCGAAAGTTAATTGGAGCGATAACGAGTAAGCCAGAACAGTCGTATTTAACGCTCTAAGTCCTCTCACTGGCCGGCAATCGGCACTCAGCTAGGGCACATGCTCAGTCGTTAGCCGTGTGTGGGGACAGTCTGGCCGAATTAGCGAATACCCTAGGCTGTTTTAGTCAGTAAAAAATTGTTACAGACATATATAGCGGCGATCCTTTGGTAGTTACTGTTGCTAGGTGTTACATGTTAGGCCCAAACATGTTCTAGGTCAAAGTATTACGAGTGTAGTGACTAGTTCCCTTTCTCACTGAGTGTCCTTCACAAATAATTTCCAGTTACTTCTGAATATTATCCAGTGGGCTTTTGACGAGGTGAGCTGACCTGCTAATCGACCTGGTATATAACAATCTTCAACACGGCGCCATGGGCAAGAGCGTTCGCTCTTAAATTGTCAGTGTGCTGATGCCGAGGTAGCGGGTTCAGCCCCTACATCGGCCAGCTGGACTAAAATGTTAACTTCTCGCCCTTGACTTGGACATAAATTACAAGTACCTCAAAAATTGGAGTGGATTCGCCTAATGGCGAGGGACACTGGCAATAGGGGAATACTAACCCACATGCACAAATCAGTCCAGTGCACTCGCCATGATATGGACTACGCTTAAGTTCAAAGCCAGCGTCGCACACAAAAAAATAAAACAGTTCTCAAAATAACTGTCCTGGCTGGTTGGCTGGCCAGCTGGTTAGTTGACTGGTTGGTTGGCTGGTTCGTTGGCTGGCTGGCTGGTTAGTTGACTGGTTGGTTGACTGGTTCGTTGGCTGGCTGGTTAGTTGACTGGTTCGTTGGCTGGCTGGTTGGTTGACTAACTGGTTGGTTTGACTGGTTGGTTGACTGGCTGATTGACTGGTTTGTTGCCTGGCTGGTTGGTTGGTTGACTGGTTGTTTGGTTGATTAGTTGGTTGGCTGACTGGCTGATTGTTTACTAGTTGGTTAATATGTTGATTGGTTGACATGTTGGTTGGTTGACTGGCTGGTTGGTTGACTGGTTGGTTGGTTGACTGATTGATTGACTAGTTGGTTAACTGGTTGGTTGACTAGCTGGTTGACTGGTTGGTTGGCTGACTGGTTGATTGACTGGTTGGTTGACTAGTTTGTTGGCTGGCTGGTTGGTTGACTGGTTTGTTGGTTGACTGGTTTGTTGGTTGACTGGTTGGTTGACTGGTTGGTTGACTAGCTGGTTGACTAGTTGGTTGGGTTACAGAGTACTGTACTCATGGTAACAGAGTACTGTACCCATGGTAACAGAGTGTTATACCCATGGTCACAGAGTACTATACCCATGGTAACAGGGTACTATATCCATGGTAGCAGAGTGCTATACCCATGGTAACAGAGTACTCTACCCATGGTAACAGTATTATACCCATGGTAACAGGGTGCTATACCCATGGTAACAGAGTAATATACCCATGGTAACAGAATACTATACCCATGGTAAAGAGTGCTATACCCATTGTAACAGAGTACTATATCCATGGTAACAGAGTACTATACCCATGGCAACAGAGTACTATACCCATGGTAACAGAGTACTAAATCTATGGTAACAGAGTACTATACCCATGGTAACAGAATTCTATACCCATGGTAACAGAGTACTCTACCCATGGTAACAGAGTACTATACCCATGGTAACAGAGTACTATACCGATGGTAACAGAGTACTATACCCATGGTAACAGGGTACTATACCAATGTTAACAGAGTACTATACCCATGGTAACAGAATATTATACCCATGGTAACAGAGTACTATACCCATGGTAACAGAGTACTATACCCATGGTAACAGAGTACTGTATCCATGGTAACAGAGTACTATACCCATGGCAACCGAGTACTATACCAATAGTAACAGAGTACTATACCCATGGTAACAGAGTACTATACCCATGGTAATAGAGTACTATCCAATGGTAAAAGAGTACTTTACTAATGGTAGCAGAGATGCAAAGCTGTCCTTCCCCTGAGTTAAAAAACCAGCAGGGTGTGCAAGACTAGTACTGGAACCTCGCGTCTGCGGTGAGTCAGTTTAAGACGAAACCAGATCATGGTTGAGCACAGCACGTACAGACTGGCTGGGGTAGCACTAGGTTAGCAACATTTCCTCCACAAGTATTTCACTGTCACCCCACCACTTTTGCCTAGGGGAAGACTGTTTTAGTAGCAAACACACTAACTACAATGTCACTTCGTCTTTTATAAACATATCGTAAACATTTTTTTTCTCATTGTCTAACAAAGTTTCCTACTTTTTATAAATTCGGATGAGATATTACAAATTTGGTTGAAATATGTCTTTACTTGGCCAATATTTTTTTTTTTTCACATTTGGTTAAGAAAGTTTCCTTCTTTTCATAAATTTGGACGAGATTTTTATAAGTTTGGTGAAATTTTAGTTGATAGAGTATGTTTTCACTTTATTGATATAAAAAAGTAGTAGTAGTACTAGTAGTAGTAGTAGTAGTAGTAGTAGTAGTAGTAGTAGTAGTAGTAGTAGTAGTAGTAGTAGTAGTAGTAGTAGTAGTAGTAGTAGAGTTTGTTGTTGTTGTAGTAGTGGTTGTGGTGGTGGTGGTGGTGGTGGTAGTAGTAGTAGTAGTAGTAGTAGTAGTAGTAGTAGTAGTAGTAGTAGTAGTAGTAGTAGTAGTAGTAGTAGTAGTAGTAGTAGTAGTAGTAGTAGTAGTGGCAGCAGCAGCAATGGTAGTCGAAGACGTAGTAGTAGCAGCAGTAGTAGTAGTAGAGTTTGTTGTTGTTGTAGTGGTAGTAGTGGTGGTGGTAGTATTATTAGTATTTGTAGTGGTAGTAGTAGTAGCAGCAGCAGCAGCAGCAGCAGTAGTAGTAGTAGTAGTAGTAGTAGTAGTAGTAGTAGTAGTAGTAGTAGTAGTAGTAGTAGTAGTAGTAGTAGTAGTAGTAGTAGTAATAGTTGTTGTTGTAGTAGTGGTGGTGGTGGTGGGGGTGGTGATGGGGGTGGTAGTAGTATTAGCAGTAGGCAAGGGAGGTAAGGCGGTAGGAGGACGAGGAGACAGAGAAGGAGTCTGAGAAGGATGATGCAGAGAGGGAAAGGTGGAAGCAGGATACACGAGTAAGGAGACAGGATGTGGCAGAGGACGTAGGAGGAAGAGGAGACAGCGGAAGAAGAGGAGGAATAGAAGGAAGAGTGTAGGAGGAGGAAGGAGATGTTGGAGGAGGAAAGAGACCTTGGGATGAAGAGGAGGAGTAGGAGGCGGTAAAAGTGTAGGAGGAAAAGGAGACAATAGGAAGAGTCAGACATGAGCAGGAGGAAGAGTGCAGGGGGAGGGAAAGAAGAAGAGGAAAAAGAATGGAAGAGGTTACTAAGAATCCAGAAGGAGGAGGAGGAAGAGGTGGAAGAATAATGCAGGAGGAGGATGTCAGAGGTGGAGGAAAGAGGAGAAAGCGGAGGTAAAGAGGTAGGAGGAAGAGGAGGAAGAAGAATGCAGGAGAAGGAGGATACAGAAGGAGGAGGGAGAAGAATGCCAGAGGATATAAGGAATACAAGAGGAGGAAGAAGAAGAATGCATGAGGAGGAAGAATGCTGGAAGAGGAAAGAGAAGGAGGATGAAGAACAGGGGGAAAGAGGAGCAATTGGTACGCTGACCTAAATTGTTCACCCGAGATAGCGTAATACAGAGTTAACGAGGAAAATATAGTTACCGCCTGGGATTCAAACCTGTCACCTCCACACGACATCTCGCTGCAAGAACAAGTGTACTATGTGATGACCAAATAGACATAGGACACCTATCATACCCATACCAGCATCTTTACATACTGTTGATACATTACTCTTAGACCAGCCCACAGTCACACATCCCGACCACGAGGCACCTACCATACTCACGCCACCGCCTTTACTTTATTACGGTCTTTCATATGAAGATCTGTAACTCGTATGATGATAGCGTATAAGCCACTAATAGCCTCTACAGACCATATAACCGCCTCCTTAACAACGAAAACCCGTCTTACACCCACTCCACAACCACTTCCCTACCCTGAGGACGAGCACTGTAACCCTAACACACCCGCTCACACGCAATTGCACGCCCGCGCGCGCACGAAGGCACACCAACGGTCGGATTTGACGATTATTAAAGGGATGTAATATTGCCAAAAGCAATCGATTGGTTATTCATGAGTTAAATACCTTTTGCTCTGCATTGAGTATGTGGAGCAGATTTTGACGGGAGGGCTTAACGTCACATAGAGCTATATAAGGAAATACTCAGCGGAGCAGCCTCTTTTAGCTCCGCATTGGATGGGGAGGGGGGGGGGGGGGTGCTATGATCCAAGTGGTTACATGAACCGAGGAAAAGGCCTAAGAGAATTAATTCATGTTAATAGAACATAATAGGAGTTTGATCCCTTAATAGCAAAACAAGTGACAGATCCAGTGAAGGCAGAAGTCAGGGGGAGAGAAACCGAAGAGTTATCGAAATAGGAGCTGAAGCCCTTTACTTGGGTTTACCCTGGACGGGCCCGCACAGTTCAAGGTTACTCGTGCAAGAAATGACACCCGTGACAGGCAAGTGACTGAATGTTGAACTCAGGTATGAATTACATTTGAAATTCACTGGAGACCCAGAGCTTGAACTGCCAACAATTGTTAAAGTTTCAGTAACGTCATTATTTCCTGACAAGAATGAACAAACAGCATGCAAGATGTTTGGCTGTGATACACGCTTGAATTATGAAAGCAGCCAAACATCTTCTTTACAATCAGAGAATGTGTTGTACGCTTACTAGAGTTTACGGCGACGGGGCGACTTGCCAGGAGTGTAATCAGGTGTGTGCGATGACTTTCACGGCCACCGGCTATGTGTGACATAGTGTGATAAACTGTTCGTAAGTTGCAACCTTTTTCTGTATCTTATCAGTATGTGATGCAGAGACTCACTTGTGTTTAAAGGTACCGAAACAATATACGCCATGATTGGCACAGATAGAGGTACCCCCGACAGACAATCACGACTAGGATCTGAACCTGCTGTGTATAGAACAATGCTAGGTTTTGTCAGCGGGATTGTTGGTACGGCTGGGTGCACTCAAT
Source organism: Cepaea nemoralis (assembly GCA_014155875.1). Classification (NCBI taxonomy): domain Eukaryota; kingdom Metazoa; phylum Mollusca; class Gastropoda; order Stylommatophora; family Helicidae; genus Cepaea; species Cepaea nemoralis. The sequence continues at coordinate 67,183 of JACEFZ010004393.1, read as the reverse complement.
AACGTTTGTGGATACTATGAAACGGTTTCCAGCGTCTGGTGGTTCCAGTTGAGTGACAGTGTAGATGAAGTGCTGTGTAAATTGATACGAGCGAGAACAATTACATACATTCCATCAATGAAACATGGCAGGGAGGTATGATATACTACTCGCATCCTTCCAATTAGTCCACAATTAGTCCATCTGTAGTTGTCGCGAAACGCAAGTGCGTCTCAGACGGGACAACACAGTACCAACTCTGCCCCACCCAGTCTCGCCACATTTTATGGCGGGTGAGGGGGGATTTCCGAGTAAAAAGAGTCAGGACTGTCTACTGTGTCCTTGAGATGTTATGTATCGGGATTGTCATGAACTTCACGGGGGTCCCGAGAATCATAACTCAACTCTTTGAGTGTGCGTAGATCTGTTCTGTTGTAATTCGCATACTCTGCTAAAACTCGGGGAATGCTGGGTTGCCTTCACTTTCGTGAGGTAATGCTCGGAATTTTTCGGCAGTTCCGGGAGTGTGTTCTTCCGGACCTGACACGAGGAGGCCATTCGGTAGTCAGTCATCAAGAAGGGAGGTCGCTTCTGTAGCCAGCTGTATAATTGACATCACGAGGATCCGGAGAATGCTCTACATAGGTTGTTGAAGCCATCCTTTCACAGCCAGGTCCGCCAGCTGTAATCTGTGCAACTCTTATAGAGATTGATCTGCAGAGGTGGCATTGTTGTCCTTGAGACGAGGGGCCGTGTCTTTGACCAGCTGTATCATGATATACTTTTTGGGGCTCCAGAGGGAACCTACAGCCCAGAGCTTGATGAATCTACCGGGTCGAGGTCTGTTGCATAGTTGTTCCTAAGCTTTAAAGGTAACTACTTTCATACTTGGCGTCGCTTAATTAAAGGTTGTATTACAGTTGTGGGTTAATTATCAACCAGGCTGGCCAGTTGCGCTGGTAGTTGGGTCTCGACCAGGCATGCTAACTGTGTAGTAAGCCTGTGTGTGTACTTATGACTTAGATTAAGTGTTCAACCGACATGGCGGAATGTATTGCACGACAGTGGATCAGTCTGGTTGAAGCAAATTAACAATGCATTCGATGCCCTATCTCAATAATGGAGTATTTGAGGGAATTATGGTTCTGACAGAAGAATTCCCCTTGAACAGAGCTTTAATTTGATTCCCTTAATGAATATGTTGACATTAGCATGGTTCAATCATCATCATCATGTGGCGTGGTTGAAACCAGTACTTGTCAAGCACTCATGTGACGAGCGAGAACCACATACGTTTCTCGTTACGGTAAAACCCAACTGTGTAGGAGGCTATAAGCTAGGAAGTCATTATCGCCCAATAGGCCTGCTGTTCTTTAACTGGGCTTAGTCCGAAGGGGGAAAGATATCTTCACACCTACTAGGGATTGAACCGTGGGTCAGTATAGCGGTGGGGAAACACCCACTCACGTATCGCGTGGACATTTCATCAGTGTTGTGTGACTCTACAGTTCCCTTACTGAGAAGGGAATACTTTGTCATGCGGGTCTATCTTTCTATTGTCTCTATACTTTCATCGGAACCAGATTGTATGGGATGTTTGAGTTGACACAATTCCTATTCAGCCAAAGGAATTTATTCAGGTAATATGTGTCTATATATTCATACACCCACACATAACAGAAATTAAGGTATCCGAGGCAGAAAGGTGGGAAGCGACAAACACAAGAAACCGAAACTCTTCTGTTGTTTGTCTGGTCTTTCATTCAGTATTTCAGGTTAGTTATCAATGTAGCTTGAGTATCTTCCATTAACCTTGGAGGTGTCATGGAATACTTACCTGAGGTATCCTAATATGCTTTGCTACTTTCCTGATGAGACAAAATGGTGATTAGGAAGGATGATCCAGGCCATAACACTTGATGATCTCTATAGGAGGTATGGAATTCTGCCATCCTAATGAATGGAACCTTTCATCATATCTACTATTAATTAGGTATGAGACTTGTGGCTGGAAAACTACTGGACTTAAGTTAGGATTACTAGGAGCTGTAACCTAATCTGATATGTCTGGGAGTTCAGACATACGATGCGGTCTGAGCTCAAGGGCATGACCACAAGAGATAGACGGAGTCAGTGTGGCATGTTGATGTAGTGTGTATTGTGCAAGGGTGTGATGGATGGGTACACCTGACTTGTTCTTGCTTTCAGAAACCCCTTTGATGTTCCTGTGGGCGAGTGCCCGTTGTTGTGTGCTGTATCCGGGGTTGTATCATGAGGGCTGCTGCCTATTTGCAGTGGCCTGTGTGCTGTTAACACATTGCTGATTCCTGAGTGCCTATTTGCTGTGGACCTGTGTGCAGTGACTTTCGATTGTGTTAAAAGCCAAGTGGCTAGTGACTGTTCAACATTAACTGGTCCAGTTTCGAGGTTCCAGGGGGCATCATACAGGATCAGGTGAATGTGTCTTACCACCTCGATATACACACTTACAATATACTACACTGACATACCTATGTGGGATGATGAGAATGTCAAGCAGACTACTCTCACCCAATTGACTGTTCATTGCTGTATGTCTGTCTGTTGGTTTGTTCATCTGTGTGTTCAAGTCAGAATCTCCAATAAAGATTCTAGATTTGCCTTTTTATAAAGTTGTTCTATTATAGTCAGTTAGGTGTCTTCTTGTGTCCACAGTAGTCATATGGGTAGTGTCATCCGTGAACCGTCCTGGGGACAATTGATGTAAATGGTAGACAGAGGTTAATTTAGAACCCAAAGGAAGATATATGGGCAACCACCGAGAACCAGGCCGGTGTTGTCCCACGACAGTAGTCAGTCCAACGAGTTTGTCCCAAGGTAAATTCATGGTGGTTAAACTTTGACTTACGTTGTCAAAAATGTCGTTTCCTGTCGTTGTCCCGTGTATGGATTGTATGTCCAATATTTCTCCTGTATCATTGAAACATTGATGGCGAGCTGTGCAGTGTTAGTCGTGTCATTACTTTCATCGACATCAAGGGAGAATGCAACAAAGTCTTTGCCTTTTTCGATCAGCTGTGATTTCACTCCAGTGGCCATCTCACAAACCCAATCAGCAACCGTATTTGTGCTAAGGCTTACCTTTGCAACATCTGCTTTTTGTCTGAAAACAACACGTCACACACTTTCATCATGCAGCGCTTTAGAAACTCTCCTTCTGTAAATGATTGGCTGATTTTGCGATTTACCCCACCACAATAAAACTTACTTTCACAGCAGCTTCTGTTTGTGATTTTCCTTTGGTGAAAAGCATTTGCTGTGATGTTAGATGCCTCTTCAATTCTTCTACCTTCTGTAGCTTCTGCTCTGTATTCAGGCTGTTTACTTGTCTTGATGTTTAGTCTCTTAGTGCCGCCCCATATTATATTCTTTCACCACAGCCACACTATCTCCACAAATTAGACACACAGGTTTACCGCCAATAACAGTAAACATATATTCAGCCTCCCAGCGGCTTTGAAAGGCACTGTTTTCAAATCAACTTTTCTCTTGGTCACTGTAAAGGTTAGCTTTGATTTAAAAAAAAAGATTGTGCATCTGCCGACAGACGCTTGATTGGTATCAGGTTAGCCGTAGCGGGAAAAGGTGATGTAATATCCGGGCACTATACTACTTTCGTTTCTTATGCGCCAATCCAAATCGAGCAACTGAACGTTGCTAGGTCACTATAACGACGAGCATCCACTTACTACCTAACTTTTATTTTAGCTTATTCTGATCGCAGCGAGAACGCTCTCAGGTAGCCTAACATTCGGCAAGTCTGCTAATTAGGGAATTTGCACTTTATTTCTTGGCCACTAAAATATTTTTGCCTGAAATTCTCTCTCAGGCAGAATATATTTGTACATCGGTTGAGACCTATCGTACCTGATATGATTGTAGGTCGGGCCTGATGTGGCTCGCGGGCCTTAACACATGTGGTCTACATATCTTGAAGTCGTGTGATTAATTGTTTATGGTGTACTCTGTCAAACGTTTTCTTTGTAATTTATAAAACATACATATATTTTTCTATATATTTTTCAATCAACATCCTAAAACAGGTTATGACTTCTCTAGTGTGGCTGTTTTTGCGGAACTCAAATTGTTCTTCAGCTACTTCCTCATCTATTGTATTTTGAATTCCTTCTTGTATGACCTTGAGGAGTATCTTAGTTACAAGCTTGTATATGGCCCATTAAGCTAATAGGTCTGTAATCCTCACTTTCTTACTAGAAATATTGGTTTACACATAGATGGATTTAAAAATTAGACCCCCCTCCCCCACCACACACACACCTCTCAAAAAATACATAAATAAATAAATAAAACAGAAACATACACAACACGCAGCTCGGTTCCTGGGCTGAGCTTGTTCCTTCATTTCAAACACCTTTGAATAAAAAGCTAAAGCAACTGTCGCTTTGTGTCTTCGGTTCAAGGATTCAAGGAAGACTATGAACATATATTATAAAGTAATGTAGAAAACTTTCAGATGTCGTGAACTGATCTGTGGACTTCACAACGATAATAACTCAGAAATACACCTCACTGGAGGACATGTACTGTGGTGGCAGAAGTAATTGAGGCAATGATCAAATTCATTCATTCATTCAGTAGCATGTCCTTTGCAGAACCTCGCTCCCATAACAACCTTCGGGAAAACCTCTCGAATATAAGCAAGATGTCCCGCGTCCGATACACCGATCTGGAGATCATCCGCCACATCCTGCATCCATCTTCTCTTTGGCATTCCTTTTCCTCTCTTCCCAGGCATATACCCCTCCATTATTGTTCTCTCCAAACTTTCATGACGTTTCAAGTGACCAAAATATTTCAATTTTCTTTGTGTTATCGTCTTTAGTTTAGTTTAGTTTAGTTTAATCATTGGATCAACATCACGGCGCACGGTTTAATCCCTTAAGTTCTCCGTTTTCCTCCTAACTCAAACCTGAGTCTGGAGAAACTCAGCTCAATGTACGAACTCCGTTGCATCGGCAAGGATCCTGAAATACTTTGGGTAGATTTTTAACTCGAAAATTTTGCCCGGGCAGCGCCGTTAGGCTACTCTTTTTCGATTTCCAACTGCCAAGGGATTTTCTACGTGCGCAACAATACACACGGGCGTCCGATCTCACTACCCAGAGACCAGGGGAAATTTTGTTATTGGAAGTCCAGGTGGATTTATTAAATAAATCCCTGTCCTCTCCGGGGCCTGAACCCGGGCCCTCAGCACTCGAGGCGGACACCATACCTCGAGACCACTCAGCCTCCTACACCTCACTGGAGGACATGTACTGTGGTGGCAGAAGTAATTGAGGCAATGATCAAATTCATTCATTCATTCAGTAGCATGTCCTTTGCAGAACCTCGCTCCCTTACCGACCTTCCGGAAAACCTCTCGAATATAAGCCCCGAACTATCGTCTTTAATAGCCAGCCTTCTTCAATATTCAGCTCTTGAAGTATGGATGCATTTGTTCTTTTCTTTACCCAAGATATTCTTAGAACTCGTCTATAACATTTATATTCAAAAGCATTTATGCGCTGTTTCGCTTGTTTAGTAAGTGTCCAGGTCTCGCAGGCGTATGTTGCAATGGGAAACATGCATGCTCTTAAAAATCTAATTTTTGTAATTTTCTGTCTGTCCTATTCCATAATTTATTCATTTGGTTTAGTCTTTGAAGAGCAATTGATAGTCGTCGTTTAATTTCTTTCATTGTGTCACCGTTGTTGGTAATCAATGACCCAAGATATTCAAAATTGTCCACCACCTCCAATCTTTCCTCACATATATTTCTTTCTCCATAGTAGTTTTATCTGTATGCATTAATTTTGTTTTTGCTATGTTAAGATATAAGGTGTGTGATTTTCACTATTCAGTTGGGTTAAGGTTATTAGGTTTTTCTATACCATTCTGTGTTGTGGACAGCAATACTATATCATCAGCATACCGAATCTCTTGTATGTCATGACCACCGATATTTAGGGCATCATATAAGTAGGTCACTGCTTATATCATCTCTTACATTTCTCATTATATTTTTGGCGTACAGGTTAAACAAATAGGGGGACAGAACACACCCCTGACGAACTCCTTCCCTGATGTCAAACTAATTTGATGTCTCACCATCTATTCTAACCGTTGCTTGTTGGTCTAGATAGAGCGTTCTTATGAGTTGTATTACATGTGATGGAAAGCCCGTATTTCTCACGATTTCCCAGTTTCTGATATTGTACACAGTCAAATGCCTTTGAATAATCTACAAAACACGAGAATAGGTTTACATTAAATTCTCTGCACGTCTCTATTATTAAACGCATATTGAGAATGTGATCTCTTGTTCCCATTCCTTGTCTAAATCCAGCTTTAACCACGTTAATTTCGACTTCCATTTTCTTACGAAGTCACCCCATTATGATTTTTAGTAGAATTTTACTTGCATGACTGATCAGGGCAACAGTTCTATAGTTGATGCATTATTTCAGGTTGCCCTTTTTTGGTATTGGAATGAAGATAGTTCTCTTCCAATTTTTTGGCCATATACCATATTTCCATATCTTTTTTACATAATGTGTGATAGATTTGTATGCTTTCTTCTCCTCTCGCTTTAATTAGTTCAGCTGGTATCTCATCACATCCAGGTGATTTACCATTCTTCAGGTTCTTTATTGCTCATGCAATTTCATGTAATGAGGGTCCAGGTTCTGTCTCTGCTGTCATTGGCTCATGTATCTCATTCATATCCTCACTGTCACTCATATCATACATTCCGCTGCAGTACTCCTGCCATCTTTCTAGAATTTGTATAGAATCTGTTAAGGTATTTCCCATCTTGTCACAGATAACATTTAATTGAGGTTGAACATTTCTTGTCAATAACTTCATTTCTTTGAACATTTCGTAATCTCCTCCAGTCTTATGATATTGCTCTATTCTGGTACAGCAATCTTGTATATATTGATTTTTATTTTTTCTTGTGTTCTTTCTTATTTCTCGAGTTAAAGATTTATACTTCATCTTGCTTTTATGATTCATCTCCTTTCTGTTTCAGTTCTCTTCGTTGTTTTATTAATTCTAACGTGTCTGATCAAATACGCAGCATATTTGTATGTACATACTTGTGTGCTTAAACACTAGGTCTAACAATAATTCATAGGCAAAATGCAAATATAATGAGAATAAACTAGACAAATGATAAGGAATGGGGTAGCATGGAAACTACATAGTTTCCTGTTATAATGGTACACACGTAACGTATGGCCGAAGTTGTGTGTGGTATGCCCAAGATGTGTCAGTAAAAGTCAGTAAAGCACATTTCTTTAACACTCATTGAGGTGTTTTGGTATATGATACTATTTGCATATTCTTTTGTAGATCAGTCAGCTCTCGATGTGTCATGTGGTCAGAATCACGCCGGTTGCATTTACTTCACAGAAAATTTTCCCCCAGCATTTACTGGGTATTTGTGATATACTAGGCAATTTAAAGTTCTGTAGTTTGCCATTGTTATCTGGACGCAGATGCCTCATATCAACGAAATTAAAGCAAAGCCATCTGCTTCTAGGCTGGGTATGTTGTGAAACTCTTTCATTAACCATTGAGCCACAGGAAGAGCTGGAAAGCAACAGAGTTGTGGTTCATGAGACGAATATTGCGACTACCACGGACTACCTGAGTAACTAACAATGACTGCCTGGATAAGGCTAATGAACTTAGAATAGTTCATTCGACTACATGAAAGAGACAAACAGCGTTCTTTGCTTATATCATGAGAAGAGACGCCTTGGAAGACATGATTAGTGGAACGATCAGTGGGAGACGAGGCATTGGCAGACCGAGGGATATGTATGATGCTGAATGGAGTGAGACAGTGGCATAGAGCATTATTATCAGCGGAGATGATCTAGAACACCAAAGACAGATCTGTGGAGAAACACGAACGCCCACATCAGTTGTCTGGGCACATGAAGAGGATGATTATGATTTTAGGCTGGGTCGACATGGGTGTGTCAGTTTAGAAATAAACCCTTGCTTTGATGGGGATTCGAACACATGGTCACCGGGTAAGCGGCGTGCAAGCTACTCCGCTACCCCGGCTCCCCCTCGGACAGTGTAACATGCATAATTTGCTTCTTTTTGAAATTGAACTATTGAAATCCTATCTGTGTGCTTACTATTATGAAAGTACACAGAGCTTAGCTTATTCAATGTCTCTGATTTTCCAACATCTGATAGTACTGGTTTTCACATTCGCCAGTTCGAATGCATGCCTTCTCGAGGCTGGGTTGTTAAGCCCCATTGATTGTATATGGTTGATGGTGGTTCTGTTTAATTGGTGAGACGTATTGTGTTAGTGGTGAGAAAGGGACCACTTGATGAAGTCGGCGGGTGAGCACTTCACGTGCTTCGTGAGCACTCCACGTGGTTCATAGCACACGAGCTACCGTGTGGCCTATGTTCTTGGATGGGACAAGCTCGCGGAGGAGTTGAGGGGTGGCTATGATTGATTTCAGAGTAAACTAGATGAAGCAGAGATGAGTGAATGAAGAGTACACGTAAGACACGGATGAATTTAAGGAAAGGGGTAGCAATTAAGTAATCGTAATGTCATGTTAAAACTGACGTAACTTTATGTTACAATTCTTCCAACGTCGGTCAGGAAATTGTGTCATATATTCTCCTGTTATGATCAGACGATGCAAAGGGAAAAGTGCACAGTTATATTTTAAAGTGTCTAATTGTACAATATGCCGAGCTATTTAATGTTTGCTGTCCTTGTTTGTCTGTCGCTGTGTAATATCTGTCTTAAAGCTTGTTTGTTTGTATGCTTGCTTGTCCGTTCGTCCTTCTGTCCGTTCGCCCGTCCGTCCGTCCGTCCGTCCGTCCGTCCGTCCGTCCGTCCGTCCGTCCGTCCGTCCGTCCGTCCGTCCGTCCCGTCCGTGCGGCCGTCCCGTCCTCGTCCGTCCGTCCGTCCGTCCGGCCGTCCGTCCGTCCGTCCGTCCGCGTCCGTCCGTCCGTCCGTCCGTCCGTCCGTCCGTCCGTCCGTCCGTCCGTCCGTCCGTCCGTCCGTCCGTCCGTCCGTCCGTCCGTCCGTCCGTCCGTCCGTCCGTCCGTCCGTCCGTCCGTCCGTCCGTCCGTCCGTCCGTCCGTCCGTCCGTCCGTCCGTCCGTCCGTCCGTCCGTCCGTCCGTCCGTCCGTCCGTCCGTCCGTCCGTCCGTCCGTCCGTCCGTCCGTCCGTCCGTCCGTCCGTCCGTCCGTCCGTCCGTCCGTCCGTCCGTCCGTCCGTCCGTCCGTCCGTCCGTCCGTCCGTCCGTCCGTCCGTCCGTCCGTCCGTCCGTCCGTCCGTCCGTCCGTCCGTCCGTCCGTCCGTCCGTCCGTCCGTCCGTCCGTCCGTCCGTCCGTCCGTCCGTCCGTCCGTCCGTCCGTCCGTCCGTCCGTCCGTCCGTCCGTCCGTCCGTCCGTCCGTCCGTCCGTCCGTCCGTCCGTCCGTCCGTCCGTCCGTCCGTCCGTCCGTCCGTCCGTCCGTCCGTCCGTCCGTCCGTCCGTCCGTCCGTCCGTCCGTCCGTCCGTCCGTCCGTCCGTCCGTCCGTCCGTCCGTCCGTCCGTCCGTCCGTCCGTCCGTCCGTCCGTCCGTCCGTCCGTCCGTCCGTCCGTCCGTCCGTCCGTCCGTCCGTCCGTCCGTCCGTCCGTCCGTCCGTCCGTCCGTCCGTCCGTCCGTCCGTCCGTCCGTCCGTCCGTCTGTCTGTCTGTCTGTCTGTCTGTCTGTCTGTCTGTCTGTCTGTCTGTCTGTCTGTCTGTCTGTCTGTCTGTCTGTCTGTCTGTCTGTCTGTCTGTCTGTCTGTCTGTCTGTCTGTCTGTCTGTCTGTCTGTCTGTCTGTCTGTCTGTCTGTCTGTCTGTCTGTCTGTCTGTCTGTCTGTCTGTCTGTCTGTCTGTCTGTCTGTCTGTCTGTCTGTCTGTCTGTCTGTCTGTCTGTCTGTCTGTCTGTCTGTCTGTCTGTCTGTCTGTCTGTCTGTCTGTCTGTCTGTCTGTCTGTCTGTCTGTCTGTCTGTCTGTCTGTCTGTCTGTCTGTCTGTCTGTCTGTCTGTCTGTCTGTCTGTCTGTCTGTCTGTCTGTCTGTCTGTCTGTCTGTCTGTCTGTCTGTCTGTCTGTCTGTCTGTCTGTCTGTCTGTCTGTCTGTCTGTCTGTCTGTCTGTCTGTCTGTCTGTCTGTCTGTCTGTCTGTCTGTCTGTCTGTCTGTCTGTCTGTCTGTCTGTCTGTCTGTCTGTCTAAATGGATGGATGAATGCATGGATGCATGCATGAGCGATTATACTTCTTCATATCTCGATTTGGTCACCAAAATGCATTTTCTGCATTCTTGTGTAGAACTAAATTTCTGTGGCTTCAAATTTGCTGTCTTGTCTTGTCTCTGTTGCTATTTAAGTACTTGTAGGCGGTCGTGTTGAGAGTAATCACAGTAATCACAGCCATGTGTCATTATTTGTTCTACGTAATCACAGCCATTTGTCAATATTTGTTCTACGTAATCACAGCCATTTGTCAATATTTGTTCTTTGTAATCACAGCCATTTGTCAATATTTGTTCAATGTAATCACAGCAATATGTAAATATTTGTTCTATGTAATCACAGCCATTTGTCAATATTTGTTCTATGTAAAGTGCAACATTCCTGTCTGTTGATTCCACTGACAGACACTGATAGAATAAGTTCATCTTCACGAGATAAAATGAACATTTTGCTTATCCTGTTGTGTTGTACCTAGGGGCACTTATAACATCAGATGGAAGATGTACAAAAGAGATTAAGAGCAGAATAGGGCAGACAAAGACAGCATTTCAGAAAATGAAGAGTATCTTATGCAATAAGTCGCTATCAATGAATGTAAGAAAGAGAGTACTAAAATGCTATATAGAACCAGTTTTGCTGTATGGCAGCGAATCTTGGAATGTAAATGAACAAATTAGGAAGAACTTAGAAGCAACAGAGATGTGGTTTTTAAGACGAATGTTGCGAATTCCTTGGACTGCCAGAGTAACTAACAACGATTGCCTGAAAGAGGCTAATGAAACTAGAACACTATATACAACAATAAGAAAGAGACAAACATCTTTCTTTGGTATGTGATGAGAAGAGAGGCATTGGAGAACATCGTGACAACTGGAAAGATCGAGGGGAAGAGAGGCAGAGGCAGACCAAGAGAAATGATGCTGGACGGACTGAGACGGTGGCATGGAGGAATATCATCAGCAGAGTTGATCCAGAACACCAAAGACCGAGATCTGTGGAGAGCCATGAACGCCTACACCAGCCGGCACGGCACTTGATGATGATGATGTTGTGTTGTTGTTGTTTTGTTTGATACATATCACGTCTGATGTTAGTTATGTATCAATATAAATGTATCATGCCCGCTGCCTTTACTTCCACTACACTTCCTGGTACGAATTTGAGGCTGGGTCGTCCGCGAAGCCCAGATCAGTTTGAACAACTCGCCCTACGCGGATTCGATCCTTTGATCACCAGGTCTGCAGGTTTGAGTCTAGCCACAACGACTTTCTCATATTTTCATAAGTGCCTCAAATTAATAGTAGTGCCTTTAATTGCACATTTGGGTATGGTCCATTTATTTCATGCTGCCATAACTTAGGTCTTCTCATTGGGCAAGCTGAGGTGTCATATATACATGAATGCATACATACGCACTGCATACACACAGACACCCACGCACCGACCATCACTCATCCATCTATCCACCCACCCACAAATATAACACGTACACATAAATATAATGCATACAAGTTTATACAGACAGAAAGACAGACACACGATAGACAGACAAAAATATACTGACGTACGTACATACAGACAAACACGCACATAGACAACGTACAGGCGACAGACAAACATACCTACGTAGAGACAAAGAGACAGACATAATGTCATACCTATCATCATTAACATTTGCATTAGTGACGATTGAAACTTTCATGTTATAGAACATCAAGCAACCATTTTGCTCGAAAGCGTTCTATGATTGACCTGTGGCCAGCCGCCTGATCCCCAAATTATGCTAACCACATCGATACTTCTAGATCAATAAATTTCCCCACGTGCGTCCAATCGCCGTGGACCTGCCCTAACTGTCGTAGCCCAAATGGGACAAGCTCACCCCCCGAGCTCTTCAGGCCAAGAGATTGGTTTGATCAAGACACGTGTCACCACCAGTTAAAGTTCGTGATTTAATTTATTTCGCGGTGTCGACCAATCGGATCACACGTCTCAAATTGGTCACAGCACGTGCTAGAGTGATCAGAAGTTGTCTGACAATGTTAGGGGTATAGAGGCAAGACTTTCATAAAGTGATGGAAAGGAAAACATGAGGAGAGCGAATTGACGGCTGGGGAGAGGATTTTGGTTGGCCTCCATGCAGATTCTGAGATTAATTTTTAAACTATCTTAGTTTTCGCTCTATCAGATAACGGAGCCGGCACTATAGCAGTGTCTTATTTTTGGCAGCAACGTTTGACATTACGACACTTATGTCAAGGAAACACAATTGCCATAATAGACGCATTACTAGTAAATGAAACCTATTAGGATAGGACTTCGCTATGCTAGTTTTAGTTTTAAAAGCCGAGTGACCTTAACATGCAATTAAACGTCTATAAATTCCAATGGGCTATCGTAAGATAACTGCGTGCAATACGAGAAACGTAGCAGCACTCATTTCCGTGACGTCTGTTCCTTCCGTAAATAATTCTTATTTTAAATGTGTAGCAAGTTGTCACGAGAACAGTTAAATAAAAAAAAACTTCAAGCTGAAATCAGTATTAATCCGTAATTATGACTGAAATAATTACCAGCATATATCGCCGCTATTAGTACTTTATTTGATCTTTAAATAATTTAATCAGACAAATTATGACATAAAAATAATATAGTAACGCTTTCGGCACAGGAAGGTGACAATAATCTCCCAAGCACGACATGACAACAGAATATATTTAATAGAAATGGATATTAGTAAAAGTAAAGGATCTATTTACATGCAATAGGCATATTGGGCATATGGTGTTTGACCCTATTTCTGTAGATGGACACTACAGGGCACTAGGTCATAAGGTCAATATAATTCCGGCTGCCTTCACTTCTCAAGTCACTTCCTGGTACCCATGTTAGCTTGGTTCGACATGGACACCTGGGTCAGTAGGACATATCCACGAAGCTACTCTAATGTTCAAATGCATATTAGTTTTGTGAAAATAATGCCAGGCGTTTCGACTGTTCAATGGCACTAGGAGAGAGTGAGAACATGTATAATGGTCAGAAGATTGAGAAGAATTTGTGTTAACCAGTAACTGTCGGAAATAATTCTAAGGATAATCTGCAGTGTCACCCGACTCTGTTACAGGTTATAGGTTCAAAACGTCTCATTATATGTGCAATAGCAACACGAAGAAGAACACATTACATTCTAATATACTTAGAAAATAAACAATTACATAAGCAGCCTGCTACTACAGGTATTAAACTGTACATAATTGATGTGAACACAATATATCACTGCTGACAGAGACAGAGAGTACTGTCTGTGACAGTTTCTACAATGAGTGTCTGTCCTGGGAATAAGCTTGAAGGTACGTATACAATTTGCACTCAGTGCTTTACTTGTTGACCAGACCTAAATATCTGACAAAATTGAACAATTCTAGACATAACACAGTACACACTAGAGTGTATTCAACCGTCGGTCACCTTAAGTAAATGTAAGAACATAAATAGCGCGGGAAAAATGACACAATATTACCCTACATGGAATTGCCTATCCGCGGATGAAAGGCGTGAGTTCCGTTAAAGGGGATCCTTCTTATAAATAGTCATCCTAAAGTACACACATCTGCTCATGCGAAGGGTAAGTAGTTATTAATCATTATTGTCATGAAAAAATCACATGAGTATTGTCATCATCAGCAATAGAACCGGACACGGCTAGTTTAAGGAATTGTTGTTATATGGAGATTGACGACATCATGACATGCGGGCTACACGAGCAGTGCTGTATCAGAGTGACAATAATGTCACTTGCTTTCACGGGTCGTGTTTGTGCCCTTTACACTCAGTTAGCTTTATACTGTCACTTGCAGGCTTTCGCGGGTCATGTTTGTGCCCTTTACACTCAGTTAGCTCTATACTGTCACTTGCAGGCTTTCATGTGCCCTTTACACACATGTGGCTTCATACTGTATCATTTGTGCAATGTCAGAGTACCACAAATGTCATTCGTACACTACACTCTCTAACTATTTCGGAGTAACACAAATGTACCTCGTAAATTACACGAGACTTGCGCTGTATGTTCTTATCATTCTTCAACAAAAGCAAATCTCTGCACCTTCAACTGGTCTGCTTATTGTCCATGATACACGTCCGTACATCAGGATTGGTGTCGATATAGTTCTTAAGAATTGTTATTCTCACCTAAATTGATATTGATACTCGTATATTGCATAGAACATCCCGAATCTTGCGAAATGCTTCATTTGGTTGAGCTTTTCTACGTGAACTTCGTTAATGCAATATCTATATGCTGTTATCGAGGTTTCCAAATACTGAATATATTGGCTTATTTGGGCTAATTCAATTTCTGTGATGTTACAATTGGGAAGACATTTTGGGTCACAAGCATATCTTGTATAGACATCTGCTCATTTCTTGTACAGACATCTGCTCACGCCAAGGATCCAGTGCACGCAGGTCTGGGTGAAATGAAAGGCTGATAGACTGACTGCTGCTGGTTCTATCGGTATCCAGCTACATTATGGTAAGGCTGGTGTGATGAAGACTTTGGGATCGAGTGCAAAGTGCAGAAAAACAGAGGGTCCTCCTGGAAATCCGGAATCAGCTAGGAGTGAACAGCAGGGAGTCTGAGCGACATTCAACACATTGGGGATAGTGAAGGCGGCCGTTTAATCAGACTGCCACTGGTACCATCAGTATGAGGAAGCTCCATTAGCTACTGAAGAAGAGGACGGAGCATGCCAAATTCTTAGGCTCCTTTTCGTTGTTTTTTAATTATTCTCAGATCTGTACCATCAATATTTGCATTTGAAAACTTCCCATTTCTTCGCTTTTCACATCTTTTAATATAGCCAGTAAAGCTCAACTATAGATCTCTGATAATGTCAATCAATCCTTTCTATTAATGTTCTTAGTGTGTAAATGACGTATATTTGCGACATCAGAATAACGCCAAATGTGATATCTAGAATACACTAGCCATACTTTTACTAGAGTATCACAAACTACACATTGCTCGCTACACCAGAGTATCAAAAATGTCGGCTACACATGGCTAGCTACATCAGAGCATCACAGATGTGAAACATTGATAATGTGAGGCTGGGAAAATTTCCGTGGCCAAGTGATTCAGCCGCCTGCCTTATGCTCAGAAGGTAGTGGGTTCGTTTTCCGAGTCCGTTATTCGGTTCGCGAGTGCAAAGTTTTCGGATTCCCCGAAGGTTGTAACAGGAGCCACGGAGTTCGTGCTCTATGCTAAGCTTTCAAGAAGGCGATTAGATGCCCGTGAAGATATCTATTGGGGATAAAACCCTGTGCAATGGAATAAATCCTGTTGCCTAGAAGGCCAAAAAAAAAAAATACTCACTACTTTTTTGGGGTGCTAAATCGGGTAAAACAGTTATTTAAAGCAAAGGTTAGACGAGACTTACAACAAATTTGACATATATACTACACAAGAAATGCAACGTCAGAGTAACTCAAATTTGATGCAGACTACACATGCTTTGCTTAATCATAGTAATAGAAATGTGACACATAGACTAAAAACAAGATTTGCTATCTCAGAGTAACAACACGTGTGACTCGCAGACTACGCTAATCGTATTACAGCACACATGTAAAAGTCGTTGCCCGATTAAACAAACGCACATCTGACGTAAGACACATTACACACATTAGACACACTCAAGCAAATTATAAAACTTTCCTTCCTTTGTGAAATCTCACAACAATATGTGAAATCATACATATATTTAAGTACTGATATGAGAAAGAGAGGAGTACAGATGAGGATATTAAAATAGAAGGTTACAGGTGCTTTCAGAGCTGCAGAAAAATTGTGGAAAAAAAATAAAAATAAATAAAACACAATACAACTAGTACCAAACGTAGAATACGTGAAAGGAATTTTACAAATAACGTTTTTACAATAGTGGGAACAGGAAATTGTGTTTTGGGTGTGGCCGTCAGCCAGTTTTCGCTGCCCCAGTGTATCGTTGTCATCTGCAAACCTCTGACCCCACAAATGTTCTTTCAAGCGTCAAAATAAGTGAAAATCCCCGATGGCGCCAAGTCTAGACAGTATGCTGTTTCAAGACATCAAATTTTAGAGCACGTAGTATATCCACTGCATGCGAAACCGTGTGAGGACGGGCATTGTCGTGCAACAACAATACGTTTTATGAGAGAAGTCCGAGGCGTTTAGAACAGTGTCGGGTGGATCAAGTTTGTTCACTAGCAAGTCGCTGCAGCGAGAACTAGTCACAGTTTCACTTCTTTCCTGGTCATCACCAATAGAGGGTCCTTGATATACCAAAAGATAGTCAACATGACTTTTCCAGCTACTCAGTTCATGAATGACGTTTTGCCTTCCGTTTTGAAATCCTTTTACTCATCCATACACTCTTTCCTGGCTCAAACAACTGTCTTCATAATGAAACATCATTCTTCTGTATATTTCACAAGGTTTAACTCTATCTGATTGTTGTTCTTCCAAGTACAAGTGCTTAGTGGGGAAGGCATTTTGTAATCGCTTTTGCGCATGCGCAAATTGCCAGATTCTTACGATCGTTACATGAGGTATTGCCTAATAGCCAGTCATCATCATCATGTACCATGCCGACAAGCGTAAGCGGTCATGTTTCGTCATCTCACACGATTACCAGAGGCGTGGATCAGCTCTATGTTCTTGCCTCGACCATACAACGTCGCCAAACCATCCATGTTTTTCTTCTTGTTATTTCCCCCTCAATCTTGCCAGTTGCCACCAATTTCTTCAATTTACTTCTTCTCATAACGTGTCCAAAATAAAATAAAAAAATTAAAACAAATTGAGGCTGTCTACGTCTAATTTCTATAATCAGTTTACGCTTTTAATTTGTTTCTTTTAGGACTTGGTCATTTGCCGATAGTGTCCTGAAATAAGATTGTCCGCTGCCCACACTATTTCGTGCACTTTATAATACAATTCCTGTTACCAAATGACGTTCCCTCCTGTCGTATTTAACTCGTATTTAACTCCTGTCCTGTTCTTTATCTCTATCGAGTTTGTTTTGAAGCATGATCTTGAGGAAATAAAGCGATGGTTTTCTCTTGTCGTCCGTCGGTTTGTACATGGTTGACTCCACTAACCTTCATCTAAAAAGACAGAACCTGCAAGGCAGCAGGGGGAGAGGCTATTATGGCACCTCTACACACAGGTAGGACTGCTATATGGGCCAGAAACTACGGAGAACAAAGAATACAATTACAAATAAACTACAGACAATGATTAACCGGTCCTTGCGCAGAATATAAAGACCGGCAAAGTATAACAAAACCACTAATGTGGAGCTTAGGGAGAGAACTAGACAGATTCTAGCGAATCAAGAGTTGAGGGGAAAATGTTGTCGTTAGACGCGGAGAACACCTGAGAATAGTATAACTAGAAAGTCATTTCTCTGGAACTCATGGGACAGTGCAAACAGAGGGATACATCATAACATATTGAGAATAGGATTAGAAACAGAGGTGAATAATATGAGGAGGAAATGGAGCAGTCTTCAGCAGAAAGCAAAAGATAATAAAAAATGGCTTGAATGTGAGTTGGTTGAGGGCCTATGTTGCAACTGTAACAGAAGCAGAAGTATGATCAGAAGGAGGAGCAGGAGGATTAGGAGGGGGAGGAGGAGCGGGAGGAGGAAGAAGTGGAGGAGGAGGAAGGGAGAGGAAGGGGAGAGGAGGAGACAGAAAATAGATGGCATGACATAATAGGAACACGTAAAGGCCTTCTTGTAACCAATAAACAGGTATAAATATTAGACTATTGAGACTGATGTTACTGGTAACCACTGATCGCAACTGAGAAGACAGCAAATGATTAGCTAATATTGGTACATGTAACACTACACACTAACAACACTACTGTCTACTAGCGGCGTGGTGGTTAGTATGTTTACCTGGCAAGACAGTGGTGCGGGTTCACTCCCCAGCGGTGGTATGGCTTGACTACCAGGGTGCCAGTGGGATCAGACACAGCCTTACAACTAACTGTAATGTTCTCTGGTAATAGTCTGGGAAAGAAGGGAATGCTGTCAGGACGGGAACTAGCCACCCGATGGTCTCATGACCTGCAATATGTGAAGACCCAACACTTCGCACCAACGACAGTATCTGCTTTGGTGTTCCATTTGGTTTTACTATTTACTAACAGTGGTTAACAGTGAGCTGTGGCAACGTTGTTGTGACAGATGGGGAAATGTAATAAGTTCTAACAACTACAGCAACAAGGATATCTATCTGTAGTATTGCTGAACTATCAATGTGGACAACAATACCTAATAGTGGCATAGCTGAATTCTCAATGTGGACAAGAATAACAGACTGGCACAGGACAGTGGGGAGTTGCAGCAGCACAGTGGGTGTTACACTTGCTTGACAGCCCGGTAGTCGTGCATCCGAATTTTATTCGACGCGCATTTTACAAACAAATTGATGTGATAAGTCGAAACAGCCTAAAATGGATACCAAGAAAAATCACGGGAAGTAAAGTTAGTCGTTAGTCGCGGTCCCAACTTCATGACAAAGGGTCACCCCTATAATGCTCCGTTCCTGTGCCAGTGAATATGACACAACATTTTTCTCACTGCCCCATGTGAAAAGTGGAACAAACAGCAGTACTGACAACCCAACAGCACGTACAGGTAAGTACATGCATAAGGTCGCTGCTAGAATGCCAACACAAAAGTCTGCCTCGAAAATTACAGTTTATCGTCGATAGAAGCGTCAGTCACTAGAAAAGCAGCAGCTTCACATTCATTACTGCATAATGCAAAACTAGCTAGTTCAGCGGCTGGCCGCCGACATTTTTTGAACATGCAGTTCACAATACAAACAAGCGTGGACAGATGTCAAAGCACTCCACACGAAATGCACAGCTCACAGTATCGCCTCCAAGCACTTAACTCAGTAGCTTGGCGACAGAACCGTATACTATCTGTCCAACATGAGGAAAATGCATAAGCAAGCCGGAACCAGAAGCAAAAACACCCCAGAGGCCTTAACAGCACAAACACCTATTCTCTATATTGGACCGAAAGTCTAAAATGGGTAAGTAAAGGAGGCCGGTATGAATTGACGACATCACTCATCGAGAGCCGATTGGTCTTGAAAAATATGGGGCTAGCAACTATAGGCCAAGGCGCGTAAAAGAGACATTGGTTTACTTACTTTCATTATCGTGGAGTTTAACATAGCCACTACTGTAGAGATTTAACTTGGCAGATGTGGAAATATTCACTGCTGACGATTTACTGTTACACCAACAGAGCAGGAGCAGAAAGAAAAAAGAAAAAAAGAAAATTAATGTAATGTACATAAAGCATTCCCTTGCGTGTCTGAAAGGGCCATATTATTTGTGATATATTTTACAGCTGTACACTTATTACTAAGTTTATAAGCATGAGCAAGTAATGAATCTAAGAAGTGGAAACACAAAGCGGTGTAACAATATACACAATCGGTTTGCATTATAGAAACAGATTTGATCGCAAGCATAATGTCAGTTAGTACCACACTTGACTACAAGTACGCAGCTTTCGGACTCGTTATAATGGTGTCATAAAGTGAAGATCATTCTGATGTTATGTTGGTGGCATTAGATTATTGGCTTGGGCGTACTTAATGAAATGAGAACTGAGTTTTGTCTTCAGAATGACATTTGATAGCGGGACCATTTCTTATCTTGCATAAAGGTGTCTCATAAGCAGACACGAAATTTGCACTTGTGTGCGTTTGCGCGCGCGTATATGAATGTGTGTGCGCGCGTTTATTATAAACCAGATGTCGCCAAAGTTCAGAAAATATTTAAGTAGTTATTTATAAAATATACACTGGCATATTACTAATATAATACTATGTGTCTTCACAACCAGCCTCTTCCTCTTTTTCTTTAGTCCATGCCATGTAGCGTGAGTGATCATGTCTGTCCTACAGCCGCATGTCTCGTGCACTGCCATCAATTTCTGATGCCTATGTTCCTCGATGCCATGTCAAACTGTCGAGCATCTTCTCTTTCGGTCTCTCTCTGGCTCGTCTCTCCTCTGACTTTCCCGTTGTCACGACATACGTCAGCTTTACCCTTCTCGTGGTATGTCCACATAATGTGGGCAGTCTTCTCCTGATGCGAGTAACAAGCCCTTTCTGTGAGTTAACTTCCTTCAAGATATCTGAAAATCAGTCTACGATGTTCTCATCATTTGTCTAGAAATCTTTGTAGTTTCCACATAATTAGTCACTAATCTGTTAACTAAATACAGAACACGTCCCCATTATTCAACTGTTTACGTAAACACAACACACAACTGCAGTTTGTGTTCACTTATTATGATGACCAAACAAATCATTTGACTAAATTTCAGTTCACGAGGACAAACATCAAGAGCTATGTCTGGTTTGTGGTGACAGGGCCTCAGGTCGCCATTATGGTGTGAAAAGCTGTGACGGTTGCAGGGGTTTCTTTAAACGAAGTATCAGACGAAACCTGGAGTACGTTTGCAAAGAAAACGGAAACTGCGTTGTGGATCCGGTGCGCAGAAATCAGTGTCAAGCATGCCGGTTCAAGAAATGCCTGGAAGTCAACATGAACAGAAACTGTAAGTGTTCATTCATTATATGTCTAACAAGAGGTCTTCCGCTTTACCAAGCGTATGCCTACACACATAAACACACACGCGCGCGCACACACACACACACACACACTCACACACCCACACGATCACTCAGGCTAAACTTACACAAACTCACACATTCTCTTCCATACGCATATACACTGACAACTGTCAAGAGCATCCACAAAAATATGGAACAAACTATTATGATACCTATATACATTTGTACACCTCATAATATGTTAATGCCAATGTGATATGATACTATTAGCTAAAACCAAGTATGCATATAATCAGTATGAAGTAAGTAGTATAAAAGCTGTCATATTATATATGATGAAATCAAATGGCAGTAAACATATTAACTTGAATGATGAGCACACACAGAATATGGAATAGCATGTTATGTGATATATATATATATATATAAATACATGCATACAAATGTATACGTATACACACACCACCAAAACATACGTAAATACATGTTAAAATTATACTTAAACACTCATTCACCATCAGTGTGCGGGACAGACAGACAGACAGACAGACAGACAGACAGGCATGCAGGCAGGCAGGCAGGCAGGCAGACCGGCAGGCAGGCAGGCAGGCAGGCAGACCGGCAGGCAGGCAGGCAGGCAGACAGACAGCGCATATCCTCCTATTTTTTAAATGTTACATGTCCTTTGCATGGCGTTGCAATCAAGCCCAGGTTGATTATGTAGGCAATTTTACGCTCAGTGGTTTGTCATTAATTGAGAATGATATGAGAGGAATCGCCATTCGGAGACATTAACAATAATATTGGATATGCAGCATTGATAACGAACAAAATCTACAACATTTAATAGATGCGGTTATTTTACACAGTGAACAACTAGGGTGAGAATTAAATTGTAAGAAGACAGAGATTATAGTCGTCTCTAAGAAGAAAGAAATACCAGAGTGTAACATATTTGTAAATGGGAATATCCTTAAACAAGTGAATCGGTATAACTATCTCGAAACAGTCACAACATCTAATGTAGTTATTTTCAACAGGTGGGGAATTTCCCCCAGGATTTTTAGGGTTTCGGGGGAGGGGGGGGGTGGGGGGGGAGAGAAATTAAGATTATTTTAAGATCGCGTTAATACAAGAACCGATTACTTGATACTATTTTTCCCTCCATACTTTACGGTTTTGTACTTCTCACTTTTCTGAAATTCATTTTATAACGTAAGTAGACCCGCAAATCATGTTTTATGTAGACGTCTACACTTGTTCTAGTATGTTATTACATTTAGCTTCCATTTTTACGTATACCGTGTAAGGGCGTGGGGGGGGGGGGGATTTATAGGGAGGAAATACGAAAGGGGGGAAATGACATTCTGAACATATGGTTAAGGGGTGCAAGGCCACCCCCCCCCCCCCCCACCCCCCCCCCCCCCCCCCCCCCCCACAAAAAAAAAACCAGATTGAGAATCAGTGATCTAATGGGATGTGTTTTGAAGAGATTAGAAAAAGAATCGCTATGGCAAAGGTTGTCTTTTGCCAGATGGACGTATAAAAAGATGTCAGTTGCAACGAGAAAAAGAGTGTTAAATTACTGCATAGAACCGGTGATTATGTATACATGTGAAACTTGGACAATGAGCAGACAAGCCCCCCGTTGGTTTTTGGTTAAAGTGTAAAAAGAAAGAAAAGCGTTCCCCGGCCGGGGTTGCTTTTCTTTTCCCTTTCCCTGGGGGTAGAAACCCCCCCTTTTTTAACCATTATTCCCAACAAAAAAAAGGAAATTTCTCCGTTTGGGAAATTTTTTTTGCAAGGGGAAATAGACAAATTTTTTTTTGGGTTCAAAAAATAAATTCATAGTTCCAGCCCAAAATTTGGGATTCCCAAAACCCTTTCTAAGGGGGAAAAAAATTTTTCCTTTTTTCGGGGGGAAAAAACCGGTTTCCCGGCAAAAAAACTCCCCCTTTTTAACGTGGCCCAACTAAAAAAGGCAAAAACTTTTTTCCCTTTAAAAATTAAATAGAAAAAAATTTTAAAAAAGGGAAAAAAAAACATTTTGTGTAACTTCCCTGCGGGGAAAAAGTTCAGAGAAAATTTAAAATAAAAACGGCAGGAACAACCCCAAAACCCACCCCCCACCCCTTTACCCCAAAACTTCCACTTAACCCGGGAAAAAAAAAAAGGGAAATTTAAAACAAAAAAAGGGAAAAGGAAAAAGGGGGGAAAGGGGGGGGGGGGGGGGGGGTTGAAATCAATGATGATATTTAAAAAAAAAGAAGTAAAAATACGACACAAAGGATCGACGT
This sequence comes from Cepaea nemoralis, assembly GCA_014155875.1. NCBI lineage: Eukaryota > Metazoa > Mollusca > Gastropoda > Stylommatophora > Helicidae > Cepaea > Cepaea nemoralis. The sequence continues at coordinate 43,938 of JACEFZ010004393.1, read as the reverse complement.
TTCGATTATAATAATCTTCATAGATACTTCATCGGTAACAAGACAAACAAATTATGAAAAGCATAATATAAGATAGTTTAATAAACATTAAAACATAAACTGAACAAGTATAGGCTTGACACGTTGTTAGGCTACTACACATACTTCGTTCCTAGGAAGATGGCGTCTTTATTAGCCAGACTAGTGTCTCTTTCCTGGATGGACCCGCGGAGAAGTCAGATAATAATATGCACGGAACTCGCTGATATTAACTGACAGCTCATGCCTTCACAAGTTAAAAGTTAGTTGCATATTCTTTACAGGACATCGCAGTAAACACCAGCATTTGTTGCTGCTGTGATCTCTTGGCAATTTTACGTTCATTAGTTTGCCATTTCTTTCTGAACGACAGACACCGCATACAATTTCGTAAAAAACCAACACAAGGCGGTCTGTTGCCAAATCGCCCGCAGCTGTGTTTCGAACGCGGGTATGCGAAATTACGAACTGCGTCCATAATCCTATCGGAACGGAGCCGCGCCTTCACGAGTAACAGCACCAACTCAGTGTTGTCCCGTGGACGTATCTAGAGGCGTGTCACCGTCTTCTCATATGGACTATCACAATGTATATATATTTACCGTGGGAAGTGAAAGCTGTTTACTTATTTCTATGTTATTTTGTTTCAGATACCATTTCAACTTATGCTCGCGTGTATACAACAATTGTACTTCTTTGTTATTTGCTTTATTGAGTTGTTACATCGCACGGTACAACAACAACAACAACAACAACAACAACAACAACAACAACAACAACAACAACAACAACAACAACAATAATAATAATGATAACAATAATAATAAAGTAAAGTGAAAGTAAAGGAGCCTTTTCCACGCCTTGAGAACATGGTGCTAGTATCATATTTTCTGTATTAACCATACGGCACACGATGAATGACGGGATCTTTACTTCCCAGAAAATTTGCTGGTACCCAGTTTAGTGAGAGAGCTCAGTTCAATTAAACACATTGATGAGGATTCGAACATATGACTACGTGGTGGGCATCCTAGCATGCTAGCCACTGCTCTACTGGATGCACGCACGTGATCAATCTATTTTTTAATAACGAAACCTAACCTCAACCAAAATGTGCAAACAAAAACTGTAAAATCATTTTGTAAAGCTGTGTGACTATGTACCATATTTTACACTTACATGAATATCACAAAATTCAAGGTTCACTTGCAAATTTGCTTTATCACCATCTAGACCCTATAAATGTTTGGCGCTTATATCTCTTATTATATGTTGCTGTTGAAAGAACAATTTTACCAGTTTTTTACAATTTGTATTTATTGCCTCAAATATCTACATATTTTGGCAATATAGGTGTTATAAGGTATATTTCAAATCTCTATAACTTACAATTTATTAAATGTATAAAATCATTCCTTTCTGCATAATTCATTCTGGCCAAAGTTTGTCGTTCTTACTCACAAAATAAAGCCGCCCTATAGTTTCAACATGCCTTCACACTTTAATAGGGTCAATGTTCCAGGTACTGTGTCATGCAGTATCCGACTATCCGCTATCCATGACGGTTTTACATAAAGGTAACACTGCTGAGATATGCACATGATGCAATTTTCACAGCATAGTCAGAAAGTAGTTTGAAAATATATCGTTAAATGTCAGGAACACTGAATGTGTGATATCAGGGAAATGTCTCAGTGCCTACAACCATTTTCGTTGCGTTATCACTGCTTAATCTTATACACAAAGAAGGTCAGGCAAACAGACAATTTAACAATAAATCACCGGGCTGGGGAGGTAAGTTCTTTAGACGATCATCTCATGCGGAGTAAATTAAATTATGGGAAAATCTAGTTAGATCCCACCAAACAGGGACACAGTTGCTGAGTAATTAATGTCATGAATCCTTAACGGGGAGCTTTGAGAAATCATCTCATTGCCAGCAGCTATGATGCGGTAGGGTGAGATTATGTCATCGTCGAAATAATGGTTGCTTACCAGAAGGCAGAGGACCTTGACATTCCCAATTCTGACCTGTCTGGAACGTAAATAAAGAATACGCCTAGACCAAATTCCTTTTGCATGCCACAGTTTAGCTTAGAAGTTTTTGAAATTCATATGACTGACCTGAACTAGACTTGAAAAGACACGTTATCGTGGACTAAGGGCACGGACGGGTATAAATTAACCCAGAAGCTGCCCCCCTTCCCTGAATGTTTTAATCCCTTTACCTTCTTGACAGTCTTTAGAGGCGCGCCCACCCAGGTCATGACTTCGAGGGTGTTTTTCCTGCCTTGCGTTCGAAGGCTCAAGACCCCTCTGCCATACACCGCAAGGTACTATATAGAGAGTAAATGACAGTGAGCGGTTTTTCGCACTTATCCCACAAATACGCTGTGTACCTGCTCTCAAGCCACCCTGCCCTCGGAGAGGAGAACGTCGTGCTCCCGATGATTCGTGGCCTCACACATCAGAGCACATTTCCTTCGGCCGTGAGAAGGCAGTTTCTTCTCCAGCCATTTTCCTCTATCGTCGCCTCCACATCAGTGGTAACACTGGTTCGTACCCTGTTCATGGCTGAAAGAGCCACACTCTTGCTTGCCCTCTAGGAAGCCAGCTCTTTCTCTGGACTATTGGGTTGTGGGCTTGGGCTCCCCAACCCTAACCCCGTCTCTGCTGCGAAGTGCATTCTCCGCAAGACGTCTTACACCACCATTAGCAACTTTGCTGTTGACTAGAGACTGGCCTTCGGCCGACATTCTTTAAGAGTTCAGATTTTGGCAAGCCGCCTGAAGACAATCGAAGACCTCAAATCTGCTAAGAAACAATGATTGATTGATTGATTCATTTAGAAACCGACATCACAGCATTCGGGGCATTCCCATAAGCGCTCCGTTCCCATCCTCAGCAGCCAGCGAAGAGTTCCAACACTAATAGTACCAGTAGCAATCTGATTATATGTCCGTCTCGTCTTTCCTCTGAGCGTCGATCGTCGGCCATGATCCCCTTCGTCACCCCTCGCTGTCGCATTTTTGCCAGACCATGGTGATCCATTTGCTCCTCTGAGGTGTACACGTGCGAAGAAACAATTGTCAACCTGGATGTAATCCCGGCTAGCCCATATTTACTGTGCCAAGTCCTAACTTGCTTACATCCTAGCATGCATCTCTGCAGATGTGACGTTCCATTAGTCTTGTACCGCCTGTTGGTTACTGAGCTTGGAGCGGGAATGGAGAGCCCCGATCAGAGAAATATGCCCAAAATTGACTTATTCATACACGATTTAGACGTGCATTAATAAATGTTAAGGCAGTGCCTGGTCTTGACTGTAAATGTGATTACTATGAGGAAAAATAAAAGTAAGATTGAAGAGAGGGAAAATATGGAGGTTAAGAACATGAGACTTAATAATGGTGTTCTAAAAGCACATGAAGAGAACGATATGGGGTGGTTGTGAAAATTAGACACAATGCAATAACAGAAATACATAGTATAAATGAACAATGGGAAAAGCTAAAGGACTTTATTCATCAAACAGGCAAATAAATATTAACGGAGAAAAGACAAATGTAAAGAAAAATGGATGACTGAAGAAATCTTAAAGTGCAAAAGAAAATAAAGTAAATAAAAAAAAAGAAACAAGAAAATTATCAGACAAAAGAAATAAAAGATAAATGTCTAAATCCAAAAGAAAACTGTTAAACGAACAGTGCAATCCAACTAACTTATATTCTATTGAAGGCACATAACTATGCACAGTCAAATCATTTTTAGATTCAAGCGTAGTCCTCAATAGATTAATTTTTGAAGAAGCGTTACAGTTGATGGACAAAAGAAAACAAAGTTAAAAAAAATTATAAGATGAAAAAAGAAATAAGAGATAAACGCACAAATAAAAAAAACGCTGTGAAATTGAGCATAGTCCACACTGGATTGATTTCATACTCCGACTTCTGCGTTATTTGTAATAAACGTCCCAAAGTCAAGAACGAAGAACATTATACATTTATAGAATGAGAAAGTACAAATAATTCAGTATGCACATTACGAACACTTACGGGGAGATCATTTATTGGAGAATATCGTGACAACTGGAAACATTAAACGGGGAAAAAGCAGAGGCAGACCAAGAGAAATGATGTAGGATGGACTGAGACGGTGACATCTAATCAGCAGTTGTTCCAATAACACTGTGGACCGAGATCCATGGAAAGACATGATCGCCTTCGCCAGTTGGCAGTGCACATGATGCTAGTACAGTTACATGTGTATGCGGGAATATATGTAAAGCATGGACATCCTCCAGTGTATTAGAAGACGGTTCACATGTACCGTACTGTTAGAATGGGAATTGAAATAAACTTTAGTAGATTGGACACAACAGCTCACAGAACATACTGTGGGGCCGACTGTGTGTAAGTAGGGGTTACAGACGTCCACACGAGTATATGTGCAGGGTTATCCTGAAGAGACAGAAAAACACATTGATTGAGAAATGAAGAGAAGAATGTGCACTGATGGGGAGGAGGGAGGAGAGCGAGAGAGAGAGAGAAGGAGTAGAGAGAAAGAAGAGAGAGAGAAGGTGTAGAGAGAAGGAAGAGAGAAAAGTGGTAGAGAGACGGAAGAGAGAGAGAAGGGGTAAGGAGAGAGAGAGAGGAGAGAGAGAGAGAGAGAGAGAGAGAGAGAGAGAGAGAGAGAGAGAGAGAGAGAGAGAGAGAGAGAGAGAGAGAGAGAACAGTCAGACACAGTTGTGTCTTAAACAAATTGGGAAAATATCGAGAAAATTACGCGCTTCTCATGGTTCACATAAGCTGAGAATTGATAATTTTTTCTGAATGTTTATTTATGCTGTTCCCCCAAACTGACTCCATAATCAAATATTAAGTTTAAAATTCAACATTTCATTAGCAGTACCAGCTTCTACTCCAACTCACGCTAATACCCCCCCCCCCTCCACCCCCACCCACCCACCCACTTTCAGTGCCCGCCGCTAACATGCAAACGAATTCTCAGTAACACCTGAGAAGCCAAGTCACTCTAGAAACTTTCCAAGAGCAAGGCTGAGCACCGATCCTTCTCTCATGACAGGCACACTCGTGTCGCCACCTGGTCGCTTCCCAGGCTCTGTTTGAAAAGCCAGGGGGAGATTACTCGCGTGACAAACAAGCTCAAGTGGCCAATAGCAAAACGTGGTGGAGGCGCGTGCGGAAGTGATCGGGAATAATGGACCTGCTATATAAATCTGCATCTCGAACGATTAAAACATGCGTACACAATGACTATAAATTACATTTCATTTACTGACAATCAAAGTTCTAACGTTTCTTAGTTTAAACTTGGGATAAAGGCGGGCTTCTAAGTTTACGGGCGGACTGTACAAAATGAGATCACTTGTTGCAGCCATTAAGTGGGTGTAGCCACAATAGATCTTTGAAGTGGAAGACAGCAGTGCCAGGGTGGGTTACTGCCACATACCTGCGTCACAAACAAGGCGACAATCGTATTAACTTAACGCATAGTTTTAGCTTCGTTTAGTCGACGGATCAACATCACGGCACACGGGTGCAGAAGTGCTTAGTTCCACTCCTAACTCAAGCCTGAGTCCGGATAATCTCAGCGCAGTGCACGAACTCCGTAGCACCGGCGAGGATCCTGAAATACCGTGGGTAGATTTTTAACTCGAAATTTTGCCCGGGCAGCGCCATTGGCTACTCTTTTTCGATGTCCGATTGCCAAGGGATTGTTTACGTAGCGACAACACACACGGACGTCCGATCTCACTACACAGAGACCAGGGGAAATTTTGTTACTAGAAGCCCACGTGAAAAAATCCCGGCCCTCACCGGAACTTGAGTCCGGCACCTTCAGTACTCGAGGCAGGACACCATACCTCGAGACCACTCAGCCCCTTCCCCACCCCCCCCCCCCCCCCCCTTTTAACATATAAATATGGCACATGACTTAGTCACACATACGGGGGAAATCACAGCTATTTTACATATATACGTGGTATATGACTTGGTAACACACACGGAGGAAATCACAGCTATTTTATATATATGTGTGGCACATGACTTGGTCACAAACACGAGGGAAATCTTAGCTATTTGACATATACACGTGGCACATGACTTGGTCACACAAAAAGCGGAAGTCGTGGTGACAGCTAATTTACATGATTGTGAGGTGCATAAATATAGACAAAGAATCAACCATGTGATGTGCCCGGGAAGGTCAACCCGGTCAACAAATGCCAGTAGAAGTCGGATGTGTCAGTATAAAGGCGCAGTATCGCAGCTGTGCTGTAAACGGGCACATCACAATAACGTCCTAGTGAGAGTGGAATGTCCTTCGAAACACCCGGGAAGGTTTTTTTTTTTAAGCGACCCGGGAAGGTTACACCGGTCAACAAATGCCCGCTGAAGTCGGATGTGTCGGCCTAAATGTCCAGTATCGCAACTCTGCTGTAAACAGGCGCAGCGTGATTACAACTGAAAAAAAAAACCCACTCCGGATGAACGCAGAAGAAGAAGAACCATGTGATGGTTTTAAGCCATGGGAATGTGGTGTCATGGACGAGTAGAAGGGATAACATAGCAGGAGAACAAAACAAATAAGTAAGTGTTAAGAAGCATTCATTACTCATCGAGATAAAGACAAGTAGAGGAAGGTGCTCTTAGAAAGAGACATCGTTCCTTGATAAAGGATCAGCTGGAGAAAAACGTGGAGTATGAGTGTGCAAGAAAAAGACAAATCGAAAATGAAAATACAACATTAAAAGATTAACTGAACAAGCCTGTACCCAGACTCATGACTGATTGTGTTTAAAGTTCATTACATCCCAAGTTCAATGTGTAGAGGGCATTTGATGATGGTGATGATTAAATACTGTAAAGTTTTTTTTCCTGAATATCCCTTACAGGACGTTGCAGTCAACATCAGCATTTTTCAGCTTCTGTTGATGTGCTAGGCAAGATTACGCTCAGTAGTTTGCCATTGCTGTCTGAGCGGCTGGCTCACATACTCCGTAAGTTACCAACGCCGCGAGAACCGCTACCGATTCTCGCACAGGTTACGTTACTCACGAGAATATACGGGATTGCGGAGAAAGACGTTAAACCCTAGGCCAAGGAGCCCGGCATGTAAAGCTATAGTTTGTATTTTTAATGATTGTGCCGTGTTTGAAAATATTGCCGGTCCAAGTCTTGTATTCACCCTCTGTAAAGTTCATGCAACGAATAGGTAAATACAAAGCTTGGACAAGCAATATTTTCAAACACGGCACGGTCATTAATAATACACCCTGTTATATTAAAGGGACGAGCGAATGAAAGCAAGAGGCAATTAATAAGTTCGAATCTTTTAAATATAAATTTTATATAAATAAAATATTATAAATATTCATAAATGTGTAAAAAAAAATTGTTTGTTTAACACCAGAGTGATAATAAACTATCGGATTTTATCTATCTATCTAGTGTTGTCAATTTAATTTTAATACAGTTTCTCTAATACTAACAGGAACATGAATTGTGCTAAGGAAAATAGGATAAGATAAAAGTCTAACCTAAAGAAAGCACAGGTAACCACAGACTGCTCCTATCATAGCAAACAGTAGAAGTCCGGGTCTTAGATGAACCCACATCGGTGCTCGATTGTTTGAACTGCACTTCGGATCAATCATGGAACAAGGGAGATAATAGCCAAAACAAACTCTCTTGTTGCAGGAGTCAGTATCATCAGGTTTTGCCACTATATTTACAAATATGGCCGAGTAAAATAATATACGGGCAGCTTCAGAGTTCTCATTTAACGCGAGGACTTTATCAGTACTTCAGTCTGTCGGTTAGAATGATGATGTTTGGCACGTTTAATCAGGGCAGCCGATGTGCGTACAGATTTCCCTGCAAGGGATAACTCACTTTTTGTTGGCACACAGATTTTCTTTCTTTCTTTCTTTCTTTCTTTCTTTCTTTCTTTCTTTCTTTCTTTCTTTCTTTCTTTCTTTCTTTCTGTCTTTCTGTCTTTCTGTCTGTCTGTCTTTCTTTCTTTCTTTCTTTCTTTCTTTCTTTCTTTCTTTCTTTCTTTCTTTCTTTCTTCATATCTGTCTGTCTGTCTGTCTGTCTGTCTGTCTGTCTGTCTGTCTGTCTGTCTGTCTGTCTGTCTTTACACCAACGTAGATTATTTTACTTTCAAATGACTTCATCGGGACAAGAACAGACATGACGTGAGGTTCTGGTGAACAAGTGAGATAGCGAACTATGGTCGTGTATACTTCTAAGCATGCACATGATGATGATGAAGTTTATTTACTAAATGGCCGACAATATGTTTCAGAGCGTACGCACATCAAACAGATGTCAACTCAGTGCGAACTATGAGCACACAGTTTGTTGACGTTGCATCAACAGCAGCAGTTGGACTAGTAGTAATAGTAGCAGAACTAATAGTAGTAGTAATAGCAGTAGTGACAGCAGAAGCAGCACTAATTGTAATAGTAGTTATTGTAGTAGTAACAGCAGCAGTAGTAACAGAAACAGCACTAGTATTATTAGTAGCAGCAGAAATAGCAGCAGTAGCTTTAGTAGTAGCAATAGCATTATTGACACCAGTCAAAGCAGCAGCAGTGGGAATAATGGAGACTACAATAAATAAAGCAAATGTGCTCTGTCGAAGTAGCCATAGTGTCTAAAATCACCTACAATACAAACAACTCTGTTCAATGACGCCATGACAAACTAAAAATAACTCGGGGCAACCATTCATGAGCTCACGGCAGGCAGTCCGTAGTCGGTGCTCACCTAATCTATAACTGTGATCAAACAACTTCTTGGTGCTGTTTGATAACCTGGGACGCTGGCGCTTCGCCAAGGCAGAATGTGTATGGTGTCCCTTCGTTACCTCTCTGATTGTTTGTCCACGGGAAGCTATTAGGGTGAATTATTCAGCAAATCGTCTTGTGTGTCCCATGTTTGATTGATGTCTGCATTCTAGAATCAAACGGCAGAGAGATATTGAACAAACTCTGTTAGCTCCGTGGCCACCTGAATACAGGTCTTCTGTTTGGCACAAACTTCGACAAGCTCACTCAAATGTGCTTCATTTTAAAATCTCTTATACTAGGTCATGGAATTCGAGGACTTGTAGTCGAAGTGTTCCAATTGCCTTTGAAACAGTGCTTGCCCTCCCTCCCCCCAACATTATTATCTGGGTTCCCAGGTCAACTCAGCCTAAAATGATTACCATGAAAAGTATTGGAAAATACTGACAACCTGTTTGATATTGACCACATCACCTACGGAGTGCCGACTAGTATACAACTATGAGGTAAGCAACATGTAGCCGACAGGTCTCCTGGTGGTCGTTTACTTTACTTACCACTGACTGAAAGTGTACATTATTTTGGCAGTTATTATTCAATCTGAGAAGAATCGGAAAACTATCTCTCCCAACCCACTGTCTCGTCTCGTCATGTTTGACTCATCTGGGCATCCACAGGTGTGCAACATGAGCGAGCGCCACGAAGTAACAAAGTGCCGCGGGACTCTCCACCCCCACAGGACAAGACATTCCCTTATGTGGACATGACCTCCCGATCTGGGTAACTATATTTATGTTTCACGAACTCAGCAACATATACATATATATGTCGACAAAACACAGTCACACATGTAGATATTTACTGACGAACGAAGCTCGCAAGTGTCCACACATAGCACAGGATGATGCTGCGAGAGACAGATCATCAGAAAAACAGAATTGCTACAGCGGTGATTCTTGGGCTGAACCTGCCTCCTACTGATATATGTAGAACACAGTCATCATCAAGTGCCCTGCCAGCTTTCGTAGGCGTTCATGGCTCTCCACAGATCTCGGTCGTTGGTAGTCTAGATCAACTCTGCTGATGGTATTCCTCCATACCGCCGTCCCAGTCCATCCAGCATCATTTCTCTTGGTCTGCGTCTGCCTCTCTTCCCCTCGATCTTTCCAGTTGTCACGATGTTCTTAAATGCCTCTCTTCTCATCACATGACCGAAGAAAGATGTTTGTCTCTTCCTTATTGTTGTATATAATGTTCTAGTTTCATTAGCCTGCATCAGGCCGTCGTTGTTAGTTACTCTGGCAGTCCAAGGAATTCGCAACATTCGTCTCAGGAACCACATCTCTGTTGCTTCTAATTTCTTCTTAATTTGTTCAGTTACATTCCAAGATTCACTTCCATACAGCAAAACTGGTTCTACATAGCATTTCAGCACTCTCTTTCTTACATTCAGTGATAATGACTTATTGCATAAGATACTCTTCGTTTTCTGAAATGCGGCCTTTGCTTGCCCAATTCTGCTGTTAATCTCTGTTGTACATCTTCCATCTGATGTTATAAATGTATTTAAAATTATCCACTTGGTTAAGAATTTTCCCTTCTATTTCTATGTCACATTTTGGTGTCACCATTTTCTTTGATATCACCATTGTTACTGTTTTCTTGATATTCAAGGAGTCATCTCCTTGCACTATCTGTTACCTGCAATGTCCAACAATTGTTGTAGGTCTGTTGAATTATCCGCTAACAATACTGTGTCATCTGCATAGCGTATATTATTTATATTATAACCTCTAACTAGTATTCCTGGCATCTCTTTGATGTCTCTCATTATTACTTCACTATATAGGGAGAAGAGATCTGGTGACAAGACATACCCCTGTAGTACTCCTAGCTTTATCTGTTCGTAACTACCCTCTTTATTTCCCATTTTAATTGCAGCTACTTGGTTCCAGTAAATATTCTTTATTATTCTTAAATCTTTCCCATCAATGTTGATATCTTCTAACATTTTAATCAGTTCATCATGTTTTACTTTATCAAATGCTTTAGCATAATCTATGAAGCTCAAATATATGTCTTTCTGTTTCTCTATTGACCTTTCTATTAGTGTCCGTAATGTATATATTGCATTGTTTGTGCCAAATCCCTCCACACATCCATACAGTTCTTCACTAATTTCCATTTTTATTTTCTTTTTGGTTCTTCTCATTATGATTCTGAGAGGAAGCTTAGTGATATGGTTTATGATATTAATTGTATGAAAATCTTCAAATTCAATGGCTCCTGGTCTTTTTGGTATAGGTATAAAGACAGATTTCAGCATATCGCTCGGTAAATATCCACTGCTGTAAATATCATTTAACATTTTGGTTAATATATCTACTCCAAATTCTCCCAATACTTCTAATTCTTCTATTGTGATTTCATCTGGCCCAGCTGTTTTTCCTTTCGTCATATGTTTTATAGCGTCAGCGACTTCTTCTTTTAGAACAGGTTTGCCCTGTAAGTTACTTTCTTCTGTTAATTCTTACCTTTCTCCATCATATAAAGCAGTTTGAAGCACACTCCGAAGAGATGCTCCCAGTCCTGGAGATAAAGAGACATGCATTCTCAATGTATAAAACATCACCTTAAGAGAAAACACTGCAGGCATTGCGAACGGCCAGAAATAGAGTACAACAGATGGCAAGAAGATGTGCGAACAGGTACTGGCTACAGCTCTCTGCTCAAATTCAAACTTGTGCAGACACTGGAAATATAAGAGGAATGTACGAGGGCATCAATCAAGCTGTCGGTCCATCAAAAAATAAGATGGCCTCTTTACGATCAACTAAGGGGGCAATCATAAAAGATCGAGTGAAACAAATGGATCGCTGGGTAGAACACTACTCAAAGCAATACTCAGTGGATAACACTGTCAGCGAAGACGCTCTGGAAGCCATCGATGAACAGTCCGCCATGCATGCCGTGGATAACGAACCTTGCCTCACAGAAATCAGAGAAGCACTAGACTCTCTCAAATCCGGCAAGGCACCTGGAAAAGATAGTATTCCACCTGAAATTTTAAAATGCAGCAAAGAAACAATAATCCCAGAACTGTATGCAATATTTCAGCTCTGCTGGAGAGAAAAATCAATACCACAAGATATGAAAGACGCAAACATCGTAACCCTTTATAAAAACAAAGGCGACAGAAGCGACTGCAACAACTATTGCGGCATTTCCCTACTCAGCATTACAGGCAGGATTTTTGCCACAGTAATCCTTAAAAGATTACACATTCTTGCTGAAAGAATCTACCCCGAATCGCAGTGCGGATTTAGACCCAACAGGTCCACCATCGATATGATTTTCTCACTCCGGCAGCTCCAAGAGAAGTGCAGAGAACAGAGAAAGCCATTATATATTGCCTTCATCGACCTCACAAAGGCATTCGACTTCGTGAGCAGAAGTGGCCTTTTTAAGGTCCTTGAAAGGGTTGGATGTCTATCCACCCTTCTTAGTGTCGTGAAATCATTCCACGAAAACATGCAGGGGACCATTTTATTTGACGGCTCAACATCCCAGTCATTCAGCATCAGCAGCGGAGTAAAGTAGGGCTGCGTGCTTGCTCCTACACTCTTTAGTATCTTCTTCGCTGTTCTCTTAAGGCAGGCATTTGGGACTGCCACTGAAGGCATATACCTCCACACAAGATCTGATGGCAAACTTTTTAACCCATCAAGACTCAAGGCAAAAACCAAAATAAGATCAAGATGCGTAAGAGAACTACTTTTTGCAGATGATGCAGCACTGACTACTCATACAGCAGAAGATCTCCAAAGGCTCATAGATCGTTTTGCAGCCGCCTGCAAAGACTTTGGGCTCACCATTAGCCTAAATAAAACACAGGTGATGGAACAAGATGCTGGTACGCCTCCGTCAATCAAAATTTCTAATTACGAATTGAAGATCGTCCACGAGTTTGTGTATTTGGGGTCGACAATATCAGATAATCTTTCATTAGAGACAGAAATCGACAGACGCATTGGAAAGGCAGCCACAACATTTTCCAGGCTAGCTAAAAGAGTTTGGGAGAATAATAGACTAACAGAGCGTACAAAAGCTCAATAATATAAACCGTGTGTTGTTAGCACACTACTCTATGGGTCTGAATCCTGGACCCTGTACTCAAGACAGGAAAGGAAGTGGAATTCCTTTCACATGAGATGTTTGAGATGTATCCTGGGCATAACATGGAAAGACCACATAACAAACAAACAGGTGCTTGAAAGAGCAGATATTACCACAGTGCACACCCTCCTCAAGCAGAGACGCCTCCGGTGGCTGGGCCACGTGTCTCGAATGGAGGATGAACACATTCCCAAAGATCTCCTTTACGGAGAACTAGCCACAGGAAAGAGGCCAACCGGAAGACCCCAAATGCGATATAGGGTTGTGTGTAAACAAGATATGAAAACCAGTGGAATAGATCCAGACACATGGGAGAGAGTTGCAACAGACAGATGCTCCTGGAGAAGAGATGTACGAAACGGACTGGTGCTCTTTGAGCGCAATCTGATCCAACAAACTGAGGATAGGCGGCACAGGCTCAAAGCACAGTCACTTACTGCGGGACTTGCCTCGTCTTACAGATGCGGAAACTGTGACAGGGATTGTAACTCTCGCATTGGACTATACAGTCACAAGCGGTGCTGACTGGCACCTCCCAAGCGGCACAACTCTATAGTCCTTCAGGACTGAAAGAGGCCTACTACTAAATATCATTTAACATTTTGGTTAATATATCTACTCCAAATTCTCCCAATACTTCTAATTCTTCTATTGTGATTTCATCTGGCCCAGCTGTTTTTCCTTTCGTCATATGTTTTATAGCGTCAGCGACTTCTTCTTTTAGAACAGGTTTGCCTTGTAAGTTACTTTCTTCTGTTAATTCTTACCTTTCTCCATCATATAATTCTCTTATATATTCCTTCCATTTCTTCATTATAGCAAAGTTCCTCCAATAATATCTTTCCTGTTTTTGATTTCAAATACCCTGTATTTATTCTTATGTTTCTTCCCGTCAGCTCACTGATTTGTCTATCTTTAATGGAATTTAATTCAATTTTTTTTTTTGCACTGTTTGTTTAGTCAACTTTCTTTTGCCTTCACACATTTATCTTTCATTTCTTTATTTATCTTAGCGTATTCTTGTTTGTAATTTTAACTCTGTTTTCTTTTATCCATCAACATTAAGATTTTTTTATTCATCCATTTTTTCTTAGCTATGTGGCTTATCTCCGGTAATATTTCTTTGCTAGTTTGATGAATCGAGTCCCTTAACATTTCCCATTGTTCATTTATATTCTGTATTTTAGCTATTGCATTGTACCTATTTTTCACAGTCACTTGTATTGTTCTTGAATTTCTTTATCTACTTTCAGAATCTCTTTATTAAGTCTCACATTCTTAACCATTTCTTTCCCCTCTCTTTAATCTTACTTTTATTTGTCCGCATAGTGGTACATGATTCACTATTACAGTCAGCACCAGGCATTGTCTTTACATTAATTAAAGCATTTTCTAAATCTATTATTAATAACGTGTGTAGTCAATTTGATTGCGTATTTTCTTATCAGGGCTTTCCATGTGTATAGTCGTCTTTTATGGCGTTTAAACCATGTGTTCCCAATTATAATATCATTGGTATTTGCCCGAGGAGCGGCTGGCCGAGTGGCTAGAACGCCGGACTCTCCTTCGGGAGACCCGGGTTCGATCCCTCGGTAAGGTGTGGGATTTATTTCTGTCGAGGCAAAAAGAAAATCCCAACCTGCATAGGTCGCGGCGACTGCACTTATTCCTCAGGCTCAAAGACCCATCTGCTATACACCGCAAGGTACTATATTGACAGTAAATGACAGTTTTAAATGACAGTTTGATATTTGCCCATTCTATTAGTTTTTTTCTCCTCTTTAATTTCTTGTACATAAACCATAATTCCCAACTATATCCTCCATTTTCCCCTTTCCTACTTTTGCATTAAAATCTCCAAGTATTATTTTTATTTCTTATGATCCAGTTTGAGCCATCGCCATGTCTATTTCGTCGTAAAAGTGTTGTATTTCTTCATCACTACTGCTTGTTGTTGGTGCATATACTTGTATGATATTTATTTCTATTGGTTTACCTTTGATTTTGACCATTACAACTCTATCTGAAATACACTAGTATCCATTCATTGATTTGGCTGTGTTTTCATCTAATATTATTCCTACATCTTTTTCATGTGAATCCCCTCCAGAATACATTATTGTATGGTTGTCGGCTATAATTATGCCCGATCCCTTCCATCTAATCTCACTTACGTCTAATATATTCATTTTCATGCTATCCATCTCTCTTAGAACACACTATGTAAGTTTAATTATTGCATAACTGGGATAGATCTCACGTGATGAAGATTTGATCGGACATGTTTTATAAGATAGAAAGATAAATACTATTCATCTGTCTTCCTTTCTTACACCACTAAATACATCTTTCACTTATTGAGATTATTAGTGGTTTGGCTTGGTTAGTTACTGACAGATACTTTGAAATCAACACGTGAACGTAGTCACTAAGACAATTTGCTCTTGATTATATCTGCGTAAGAGATAGAATAAAGCATATCAGAAATGTTCAGGCAGCTAATCAAAGACAAGAAAGTCAGATACAGCAGCAGAATTAACATATTTGATATATGACCAGGATATACTACTTTATTTGTTTATAATTTGTACTAGTCAATATAAACATTGTGTTAAAACTTATGGTATTTTTATATGAACTTTCCCAACAGCTTCGATTACAGCTACCAGAGCCTATACCCTCACCTCATACATGCTCGTGGGGACCTAGCTTTGAACAGCTTGCAGCACCATTTGCTGAGACCACACACATTCTCTCCAAGTATGAATTCATCATATTCTTTCTTACATATATCTTATTTATTAAATTTCTTATAAAATATCGTTCCTGTTTAGTTCTGCATATCACAGCACTATTTCGATAGCTATGCATTTGAATAACTCTACTATTCGTTGTTCTTAAAGATTTAAGTGTATTCCTGAAAATACTGGAGCGTAAAAGTCAGGGAAAATAAGAAAAGACATCAAAGAAGCATTAGATCTCACAGATGTTCAAGGAATACAACTAAATCCAGTACCAGTTCTGGTGGGTGTGCACTGTGTGCATGTACACATTGGCCAAATCCCCGGGGCGACCGTTGTGTCCTAATTAATTCGCACTTTTAAAACTTAATATAGAATGTATATTAGACAGGAAAGATGAAATAAAAGGTAACAAATCCAATTAGAAATTATGCCAAGAGTTAGCAGTGACTGAAAAAATTTGTGGTGAAGACCATTCGTGAAATGCCTCTGTTGAATTATCAATCAAATATTATATAGGAGATCCGTTTAGCTGGCAATCTAATTTTAATAATCAGTTATTAGAAGTCATAATTCAACAACACCTAATAAATGTACATTCTTACAGAAACGATGGAAGATCATTTTCTGTGTCACCTTACAGTAACAAAGTTCATCATCATTATCATCAAGTGCCCTGCCATCTGGCATAGGGGTTCATGTCTCTCGACAAATCTCGGTATTTGGTGTTCTGGGTCAACTCTGCTGATGCTAATTCCTCCATGCCACCGTCTCATTCCATCCAGCATCGCTTCTCTTGGCCGGCCTCTGCCTCTCTTTTCCCTGATCTTTCCAGTTGTCACAATCAAAATCCAATTGTGTGTTTTCCGTTTGTTGCAAGTTGTTTGCTTTAAAAAAAAAAATGGTGGTGAGGGATTTTAAGATTGGCGACAATTAGCTACTCATTTATCGCTGTCTGAAGACAGTGTACAACAAATGGAACACTGCTAAAAGTTATATGGATTAAAAACATGCATCGAAACAGTTGTATAATTGATAATAAACCACAACGGTACTTTGAATCTGAAAATATTTGAGGACGAGCCATTATTGAGAGAATCATTGCAACTGTCCAGTTTCTAGCAGTGTCTGGCTTGGTGGGGTGACACTGATAAATTATATGAAGTAAACAATGGGACATTTTTTTAAAGGCTACAGAAATGTGCAGCCAAATTTGACCCCATTATCTCCCAGCATGTCAGTAGCATAACACAATCTCAACCTGCTATAAGCCATTGACCTCATTACTTAGGACATGCTTTTTTTTGTTCATTACCAGAATATACCATTTTTACAAGTGGCATACATTAAAAAGTCAAGGAATTTGTACAGAAAGCAACATATTTTTCAACGATTCTCGACTGTACGCCAGATATCAGTTATTGAACAAATAGCATTTGTACAGGGTGTAATTTTAATGGCTGGACTTTTGAAAATATTGCCATTGCAAGTTTTATATTCACAGTCTATGGAGTTCATGCAACTAACTATACTGCTACAGTGTGTCTTATTTTCGGCAAAGTTGTCACATTACAGCTCTATTCAAAAAAGGTGTTGGAAATATCCCCCATGGTTTAGTTAGCCAGTGTGGATTCGTATTTTAATGTTGTTACAGACTTCGTGCAGTTCAGGTAGTGTAATGTTATTAATGTTGTTGACGATTGAAACCTGATGTTCACTGATTGTGAGGGGATTGTTGTCGAACACTTTTTCTTTAAGTGCATCCCCAGAGGTAAGTAACCAAGGGGAGTAAGAACCGGATTAGCGTGCAGGTCAAATTCCGCAAGAGATTATGCGATTTGCAAAAATGCCATCTAAGAATTCTAGTGATTTTAAAGATGTATGAACAGTTTCACTATCTTGTTGAAACCAGGCTTTTTAAATTTCCCGCTCAGAAAGTTAGGCTATGAATGGTTCCAGAATGTAAGTCCGACATCTTTCAGAATTTATAGTATAGTTAAAGAAAATTGGACCGAATATGCACATACGACTCATTTCACACCATACTCCTACCTTCTGATCGTGGAAAGGCACTGGGCAACTCAACTTCTTGAGCAAGAGAATTCTCAAACCGCATGCAATAATGCATGCACGCTAAACCGCATCTTACTCCCCTGGGTTAACTCTGCACGCTAATCCGGATCTTACTCCCCTGGGTTAACTCTGCACGCTAATCCGGATCTTACTCCCCTGGGTTAACTCTGCACGCTAATCCGGATCTTACTCCCCTGGGTTAACTCTGCACGCTAATCCGGATCTTACTCCCCTGGGTTAACTCTGCACGCTAATCCGGATCTTACTCCCCTGGGTTAACTCTGCACGCTAATCCGGATCTTACTCCCCTGGGTTAACTCTGCACGCTAATCCGGATCTTACTCCCCTGGGTTAACTCTGCACGCTAATCCAGATCTTACTCCCCTGGGTTAACTCTGCACGCTAATCCAGATCTTACTCCCCTGGGTTAACTCTGCACGCTAATCCAGATCTTACTCCCCTGGGTTAACTCTGCACGCTAATCCGGATCTTACTCCCCTGGGTTAACTCTGCACGCTAATCCGGATCTTACTCCCCTGGGTTAACTCTGCACGCTAATCCGGATCTTACTCCCCTGGGTTAACTCTGCACGCTAATCCGGATCTTACTCCCCTGGGTTAACTCTGCACGCTAATCCGGATCTTACTCCCCTGGGTTAACTCTGCATTTATAGTCTAATTCTGTTAATTGAGGTGCAACGGAAAACATGTATGGATGCAACTGCAATTTCTTCTTCAGGATTTTATGGACAGTACTGCTTGACTTGTGTACTGCTTGACTTGTGTACTGCTTGACTTGTGTACTGCTTGACTTGTGTACTGCTTGACTTGTCTACTGCTTGACTTGTGTACTGCTTGACTTGTGTACTGCTTGACTTGTGTACTGCTTGACTTGTGTACTGCTTGACTTGTGTACTGCTTGACTTGTGTACTGCTTGACTTGTGTACTGCTTGACTTGTGTACTGCTTGACTTGTCTACTGCTTGACTTGTGTACTGCTTGACTTGTGTACTTGTTGGGCCCACTTTCTTACTGATTTACCTGGACCCATTAGCATACTATTCTGGATGTTGAGGGATATTTCTTCAGAAACAGATGGTCCACCAGGGCGGCGCACATCATGAACAATTTCAGTGCTGCAAAATGTCTTAATTAAATTGCTAGTAGCATTAGGATGAGGCATTTGATATCCGGAAATTTCATCATAAATTGTTGAACAACCACAGTCGAATATCTATCGCCGTTAAGAAACACATGCTCCACCAAAAGCACTCTTTTTTCAATAGTTAACACCATTGTAGCTGATATTTGCAACCCAAATGACCTCTTTTCCTGTACCAGAGAGGTGTAAGTCACACATCTCTCGTGTGTATGTGGGTGCCTGTACTTAATGTGACAAGTCGCTAATCCATCATATGCATGTACCTGCTTGTATGTGTTTATATAGTTATATATTATTGTGTATATATGGTTATATACACGTGCCTGTACTTAATATGACGAATTAATCAGTGCCGTACCGTGCCATGATCAGGCAGCACCATAAAGGCATAAGCAGCGAGATCAAAATACAATTTGAACCATCCAATAATTAAACATATTTAAGAGGCGGCATTTCGAAAATTTAAAAAAAAACATTTAAGGGGCGGCATTTCGAAGACTTGCATGATACTGAGAAAATCTACCGCACGGCCCTGCAATCAGTATTTACTCCTGTGTATGTATGTGTCGGCCGGTTTACATAGTCTAGGGGTTACACGACTTTCTCCATAATCCCGTATACTTGTAACACGCTACGTGGAGGGTCCCAAATAGCCCTATCACAATATTTCAAAATTATTCTCTTTATAGCCCTGGCTGGGATAGGTCTTTACCTGCCAACCCTCCTCCGTTTTCCCCGGACTCACTGTCACTCTTTCTTTCGACCTAAGGACCTATTTCCTGCAATGTTCTTCTGGCTGATCCATATATATAACACAGTGATCGTTGGAATAAACTAAAACTTTATTTATTAAATCAATAAAGGACAGCACAGGAAAACATCAAGGCAGTTAACACAGATAGTTCTAAACAGACACCACACAGATAAGTTCAGGCACATAGCCTCAAGTAGCCATAGTCACAGACCCAGCTTCAAATACTGTCCGATCTGTCCATATACGTCTCACCCTGTGTGCTGGAAGCTCCTTCCTCCCCGGTACTTGGGTGTAAGTTCCACAGGCTTCTGTAGAATCAAATCCACTGGTTGTTGAGGAATTGTTCATGGACTTAACCTATATAGGTGTCTATTCATGTCCGGAACAAA
Organism: Cepaea nemoralis; assembly: GCA_014155875.1. NCBI lineage: Eukaryota > Metazoa > Mollusca > Gastropoda > Stylommatophora > Helicidae > Cepaea > Cepaea nemoralis. The sequence continues at coordinate 23,808 of JACEFZ010004393.1, read as the reverse complement.
ATGGGTAGGCCTGATAATCATGCGTAGACACAACTTTGAAGTTGAATGCTCTCGGGCCTATGTCAATGAAAGGACCCGAGATGCCCCATTACTGCAAATTGTCATTGTTTATTAGTTTGCAAGATAATCATGCGTAGTCTCAACCAGCATTGAACTGTTCTCGGGCCTATGTCATTTCCTCAAGATATGCCCTTGCCTCTCTCTCAGCGTTAGGCACACCATGTGTGATATGGCTCATACATTGACCTGGCTTCATCAGACGTATTTGGCTCTAGCACAGAGGCTGTGTGGATACTGTCCGATTTGGTCACATCCAACACAAGAGGACCCTGGAGATAACAAACAATATTGAGCGACTGGGCGGACTCATGCATCACACAATCCTAAAGACCAATAGGGTCTCAGTTAATATATTTGACATATACCTGACCTGTCAGGTAGCCCCTGGATTGGCTACGTCCGGGCTTGAGTCGACCTCCAGCTGGGTGATGTCAGGTGGTCCACCCTAGGAACGTTTTGTCTACAAGACACACATTCCACACTCATACCAAGCCTTTATTATTATTGGGCACATTCATTTCCATGCTTTCCTCTCACTTGCAAACCATGCCTTTCTCGCAACCAAGATCTTGTGGTGTGGTGTGCCCAGCAATCGGTGTGTTTCTCCCCCCTAAGTGGGGTTATATGGCACACCGTGTATTTCCCCATTCAAAGAAGATACTACCCCTCCCGGCCGCCGCTCTCGACTGAGCTGTCGCCCCAATGTACCGGCATTGCCCTTCACAAACCATAGGGTAGATAAGTTCAGGTTCTCTCAGTGAGATAGAGGAGTCCATTATCCTCCCGACATCATCCTATCGAGTGACAGACGAAAGAGATAGTCCTGTGGCTAGCATCCCCTGGCTCAAGACGATATATTCTAGATTGGTGGACCCCATCCCCGTAGCTATCTAATGTGCCTATATTTAAAAGAGAGATACCACCAAGTAACGGTAAGCCGTAGGAATCCAGATATCACTCGTCCATCAGCTGCCAAGAACAAGCCGCGTAGCCAGATCGGCTAACGGTCACCCCCTCCCAACATGGCAAGACTGCTGTTTTGCTATATCCTCTCAGTCGTTAAGACAATAGATATTTATAGGCCAAGCTTTGCCTGGACCAACGAAAACCCATATTTACCTTTACATCACTTCAGTAGTAGGTTGCATCTCTGTCGTAATCTTTAACTCACTGGACAGGCTGCAACTTTCAAACGGTAGGTGTTGGCCCGGCCATCAATTGACCAGCCGCTGCACCAGTGCACATTTGACGCAAGGCGCTCCTTCGGGACTACCCGAAAGGAAAGACAAATATATACTCGCTCCATGTAAAGATTGTGGTATGAAGATAACCCAAAGAACCATCTTTCATGGAGAATTGAGCGAACAAGAGAACTGAGAGCTTCCGAAAGCCGTTTCCCCCTGTTTACCAAGAATAAAAGAATGCATAAGGACATGGGCCACTGGCGTTTCGCTACATAGGCCCCCTCTTAAGAAAGTCGAACCCTACGAACTTTCTACTGTCAGTGGTTCTGTTCGAATGACCCCACCCTCACATTCAACCATAGGATGCCGTGATAGGAAATCTGCTCCCACATTCTCCCTTCCGGGGATGTATTCGACCGTGAACTGATACGGTTGTAGGAGCAATGACCATCTCATTAACCTCGCGTTCAGTTTCTTAGAAGTTGCCAAGAACGTCAGAGGTTGATGGTCAGATTGCACTTTGAACGGTACTCCATACAGATAAGGTTGAAATTTCTGTACTGCCCACACTAGAGCTAGACATTCCCGTTCGACGGTGGAGTAATTCCGTTCGGCGGGTACCAGTTTTCGACTGGCATATGCCACCGGACACAGCACCGAAGGATTATCTCGCCCTTCCTGCAACAGAGTTGCCCCAATCCCTATGTTACTCGCGTCGGTTCTCAGAACAAACGTTTTCTCCAAATCTGGGAGTTGCAGGACTGGCCTATCCACCAACGCCTGTTTCAGCTTCCCATAAGCCTTTTCACAGCTCGGGGTCCAGATTATAAGATCTGGCGATCCTTTCTTCAGAGTCTCGGTTAACGGCGCCGCAATTTCGTTGAACTTTGGAATAAATTTCTGGTAAAACCCACACAGAGACAAGAAAGACCTAACATCTTTTTTGGATCTAGGACGGGGTGCGAGACGGACCTTTTCAATATTCTTTTCTTCCGGTACCAGTCCCCCTGGGGTAATAGTGTGTCCCAGAAATTCCAAGGATTGATAGTCAATCATGCATTTGGCTGGACGGGCGGTTAACCCTTCCTCTTTTAACCTTTTGAAGATCTGTCCCAAGGACCTCAGGTGATCACTCAGATTGTCAGACGCGATGAGAATATCATCCATAAACGAGATCACAGAGGGATCCTTTAAAGGGTCTAATAACATTCTCATCATGCGAGTGAACACACTGGGCGCATTGCTCAGCCCAAAAGGCATCACCTTAAATTCGTAATGGCCGCTCGGAGTACTGAAAGCGAGCATGGGCCGAACCTCAGGCTTCACAGGGATCTGATAATATCCCCGACTTAAATCGATTTTTGAGAAGTACTTTGCCCTATTTAATCTGGCAAATAGTTGATTTGTGTTTGGTAACGGCTCAACTTGGAATGTCGTACAACTGTTTAAATGCCTGTAATCAATACATAAGCGGTGCTCCCCGCTTGGCTTCCTCAACAAGACAACCCCGGCATTATAAGGAGAAGTCGAAGGAGTTATGATGTCATCATCCAGAAGCTTCTGGATTTCTGCTTCCAGGGCCTTCTCTTTCGAAAAGGGCACTGGATATATTTTTTGGCGAATGGGGTCTTGTGTAGTCAGAGTCATATCAAACTCGACCAACCCTGTCCGCCCTGGACGATCGGTAAGAATCTGTTGATGGGACTCCAACAAACGGATGACCAGTTCTGTTTCTTCAGTCGACAGATCAGGATTTATATGTACATCCTTATAGGTTTCCCCAGGTTGTAAAGGATACTCCCTATCCACGTCTTCGCCCGATTCAGTTTCCATCGCGACCGCCATAGTCATGAGTGGGAGAGAAGTACCATCGGATCGTCCCTCATATTTTTTTAAGAGGTTAATGTGAAAGATTTTAGATTTCCCCCTGATCCGGATAGCATAATTGGTACGGGACACAACCCTTTCCACCGGGAAAGGCCCCTGCCAACCAATCTCGAGTTTATTGGAACCTACTGGAAGTAACAACAGAACCCGATCACCCACTTTAAGAGACCTATCTTTCGTCCTTCTATTGTAGTAGGCCGCGTGTCTCTTCCTGGCCGCTCTCAGATTCTGAGCTGCCAAAGCCCAACCCGTCTGGAGTTTCTTCTTTAACTCTTCGACGTATTTATATGAGGATACAACTTCTTCGGAAGTTTCTTCCTCTGTCCAACATCTCAATAAGGCTTCTAAGGGACCATTGATTGGCCTCCCGAATAGTAGAGTGGCTGGTGGCAACCCGGTCGACCCATGGGGAACCTCCCGATAGGCGAACAAGGCGGCCGAGATATACTCATCCCATCTGTCTGGTTTCTCTTGAGCCAGCTTCCGAAGCATGGTCATCAAGGTACCATTAAACCTCTCTACTTGCCCATTAGACTGAGGGTGGTACGGGCTTGTGTGAATGTGGTTAGTCTGGAAGATACGAAAGACTTCTTCCATGAGCTTACCACAGAACTGAGACCCATTGTCCGTTAGGATCTGGTTGGGAAATCCCAACCTAGTAAAGGTCTCCATCAGTGCATCAGCCACTCGCTTAGAGTCGATTGTGGCCAACGGTATCGCCTCGCCCCACATGGAACAGCAATCCACCATCGTGAGAATGTACTTATTCCTCTTCCTAGTCCGAGGAAGAGGACCAACAAGATCGATGGCAACTCTCTCGAAAGGAGAGTTCATAATGGGCATGTCTCCCAGAACTACCGGAGCTGTCCAGTGTTTTGGTGCCACACGCTGGCACTCTGGGCACGACTTGACGTACCTACGCACGTCTCCAGTCATCCCTGGCCAGTAGTAATGGCAGGAAATGCGCTGGAGAGTTGCCCCGACACCCATATGTCCACTGAATGAAATGGTGTGTCCCATATGAAGAAGCTGTTCCCGATAGGCCTTAGGAACTACCAGCTGTCCATGCTGACGTTTCTCCACTCCGGCTCTCCGGTACAGTAACCGATTCTTCATATAATACTGACCCCGTCTTGGTGGGTCAGAACTTTTGGGCAACTGGTTGAAGCAAGGTTGCAAAGTAGCATCCTGGCTTTGAGCAGCTCGTAACTCCCCAGGCAAGGGATTCACGATCAAGGCCGGCGTCTGCTCATCCTCCGATTGAGATCTGGTTTGCATCGCCCCTACGTACATGGGTTCGGTTGGAATCCCTAGAAAGACGTAGCGACAACCCAAGATCATTGGGAAGATCGGATCTAGCAGAACGGCTGCCTGTATAGTGCCGGTAACATATTTAGATTTGATGTCTACCTTCGCAATTGGAAGAGACATCGCTACCGCACTCTTTGTCGCCGTTTGAATCTCAATAGATTCCCCGGTTAGCTGCTCCGGGCTCACTAAGTGTGATGAAATTACAGCCTCAAACTGCAGACCGGTGTCATAGAGACACTCAACTGGTTGTCCGTTCACAAGTACCGTTTCTACTACTGGTGGTTTTTCTGAATCATTGTTCCCAAGATCCCTCCCTTCTACTTCCTTGTGAGACCCTTCCCCGGTTTCTACAAGACAAGCAGCATAGTGAGAGTCTTTCTGTTTACGCCGGCAATCAACCGTATTGTGTGTGGGAGATTTGCAATAGGCGCACCACTTTTCACTCCACTTTCTTTTAGGAGATCCAGGTGGACTCTTACCAGAGGGTTTCTTAATAGGAACTTTCTCGAAAGGATCCTCCTTCCTGGTGTGAGCTGTTTTAGGGTTCTTCTTCTTTCCAGACCAGGTGTCTGGTGGTCGGGGATTGGGTGGTGACAGTTCCCCATTATCTCCATGAGCTAGCACATACCTTTCCGCTAATGTATTTACCAAGTCTAACTTTTCTGCCCCATTTTCAAGCAAGAAGGTTTGCAATGGCCTAGGCATCATCCTCTTCATTTGGTCCACGACCACTAATTCTTCCAAACTTTCATAGTCGTTAGCAAATCCAGCTAATGACATCCACTTCAAAAGGTAAGACTTCAGTCTGACACTGTAGGCTGCGAACATCTCTCCTGGCTCTCTCTTGGACTTTCTGAACTGCTGACGGTATGTATGGGCTGTCATCTGGAACCTTTTCAATAATGCTTTTTCCAGAGCCTCATAGTCATTCTCCATACCAGGTGGCAACCTTGAGTAGACCTCGTACGCGGTCCCCCTCAGGCCCTGCGAGATTTTCAAGTTCCATTTCCCACGTTCCAGCCCCATAGCCAAAGCCATCGACTGGAATTTTTGAAGATACTGGTCGATCTTCTCTTTGTGTTCATCGAACGGGAGTAATGGGAACTTCATTGCCTGATATGGACCGCCACCAGAAGTTGTTGAGTCCGGTAGAACTGCGCCTCCAACTGCACCCTCGCTTTCCTTGGCCGTTTTAGCTTTCAGCTCCAACTCCCTCATACGAAACTCATGGTCTCTGACTGCCTGCTCGGCCTCCATCTTCCTAGCCTCCGCCTCAATTTTCTTGGCTTCGCGCACAGCCTGTCTGAAGTCTCTTTCCACTTCCTGCACATATTTCTGTAACTCCGCTCCATCATAGCCCATCTCACGCCCTGTAGCCTGTACGTCAGCGACATTAAACCCAGTTGATGCCATCTTAAACTCAGAGGGAAAGTGCCCAAGAAATTGTATAGAAAATGATTATCTCACATAACCAAAATATATATATTCCACGACCACAACACGTCGTATGTCGGTCAGTCTGTGTCAGGAAGAGTATAGACAATAGCCAGGCACGGTAGGCAGAACCTATTGATAGTAGACAAGAATATCTGTCCCCTATCACTAAATCAGCCAGAACTCCACCAGGATCTCAAATATCCCGCGACGTGCCCCCAGAAATTTTAACAAGCTACGTGGAGGGTCCCAAATAGCCCTATCACAATATTTCAAAATTATTCTCTTTATAGCCCTGGCTGGGTTAGGTCTTTACCTGCCAACCCTCCTCCGTTTTCCCCGGACTCACTGTCACTCTTTCTTTCGACCTAAGGACCTATTTCCTGCAATGTTCTTCTGGCTGATCCATATATATAACACAGTGATCGTTGGAATAAACTAAAACTTTATTTATTAAATCAATAAAGGACAGCACAGGAAAACATCAAGGCAGTTAACACAGATAGTTCTAAACAGACACCACACAGATAAGTTCAGGCACATAGCCTCAAGTAGCCATAGTCACAGACCCAGCTTCAAATACTGTCCGATCTGTCCATATACGTCTCACCCTGTGTGCTGGAAGCTCCTTCCTCCCCGGTACTTGGGTGTAAGTTCCACAGGCTTCTGTAGAATCAAATCCACTGGTTGTTGAGGAATTGTTCATGGACTTAACCTATATAGGTGTCTATTCATGTCCGGAACAAAATGGGTAGGCCTGATAATCATGCGTAGACACAACTTTGAAGTTGAATGCTCTCGGGCCTATGTCAATGAAAGGACCCGAGATGCCCCATTACTGCAAATTGTCATTGTTTATTAGTTTGCAAGATAATCATGCGTAGTCTCAACCAGCATTGAACTGTTCTCGGGCCTATGTCATTTCCTCAAGATATGCCCTTGCCTCTCTCTCAGAGTTAGGCACACCATGTGTGATATGGCTCATACATTGACCTGGCTTCATCAGACGTATTTGGCTCTAGCACAGAGGCTGTGTGGATACTGTCCGATTTGGTCACATCCAAAACAAGAGGACCCTGGAGATAACAAACAATATTGAGCGACTGGGCGGACTCATGCATCACACAATCCTAAAGACCAATAGGGTCTCAGTTAATATATTTGACATATACCTGACCTGTCAGGTAGCCCCTGGATTGGCTACGTCCGGGCTTGAGTCGACCTCCAGCTGGGTGATGTCAGGTGGTCCACCCTAGGAACGTTTTGTCTACAAGACACACATTCCACACTCATACCAAGCCTTTATTATTATTGGGCACATTCATTTCCATGCTTTCCTCTCACTTGCAAACCATGCCTTTCTCGCAACCAAGATCTTGTGGTGTGGTGTGCCCAGCAATCGGTGTGTTTCTCCCCCCTAAGTGGGGTTATATGGCACACCGTGTATTTCCCCATTCAAAGAAGATACTACCCCTCCCGGCCGCCGCTCTCGACTGAGCTGTCGCCCCAATGTACCGGCATTGCCCTTCACAAACCATAGGTAGATAAGTTCAGGTTCTCTCAGTGAGATAGAGGAGTCCATTATCCTCCCGACATCATCCTATCGAGTGACAGACGAAAGAGATAGTCCTGTGGCTAGCATCCCCTGGCTCAAGACGATATATTCTAGATTGGTGGACCCCATCCCCGTAGCTATCTAATGTGCCTATATTTAAAAGAGAGATACCACCAAGTAACGGTAAGCCGTAGGAATCCAGATATCACTCGTCCATCAGCTGCCAAGAACAAGCCGCGTAGCCAGATCGGCTAACGGTCACCCCCTCCCAACATGGCAAGACTGCTGTTTTGCTATATCCTCTCAGTCGTTAAGACAATAATATTTATAGGCCAAGCTTTGCCTGGACCAACGAAAACCCATATTTACCTTTACATCACTTCAGTAGTAGGTTGCATCTCTGTCGTAATCTTTAACTCACTGGACAGGCTGCAACTTTCAAACGGTAGGTGTTGGCCCGGCCATCAATTGACCAGCCGCTGCACCAGTGCACATTTGACGCAAGGCGCTCCTTCGGGACTACCCGAAAGGAAAGACAAATATATACTCGCTCCATGTAAAGATTGTGGTATGAAGATAACCCAAAGAACCATCTTTCATGGAGAATTGAGCGAACAAGAGAACTGAGAGCTTCCGAAAGCCGTTTCCCCCTGTTTACCAAGAATAAAAGAATGCATAAGGACATGGGCCACTGGCGTTTCGCTACAATACTCTCTTGAGTAACGTGACGTTGCGTGAGAATCGGTAGCGGATCTCTCCGCGTCGGTAACTTACGGGGTATGTGAGCCGGTCGCTCAGAAAGCAATGGCAAACTACTGAGCGTAATCTTGATAAGAAATCAAAAATGAGATGAAAGATGCCGATGTTGACAGCGATGTCCTGGAAAAGGATATGGGAACCAAAAAAAATTTTTGTGTTGAGACTTAAAAGTACGTGTGCCTATCCGTGTTTGTGTTTGTGTGTGTGTTTGTACATGTGTGTGTGTGTGTGTGTGTGTGTGTGTGAACGCGCTTGCGCGTGTATATGTATGTATGTTTATATGTATGTATTTGTCCGAAATTGTGTGTATGCTTGTGAATGTATCTACACTTGTTGAGTCACATATTAAACTTGTTAGAACCAATCCTTGCATTAATGCTGATCACTCCTCAGGGCTGCTTGCTGGACTACAACACTCTATCGTGGACAAAGCTCAGCCTCTGCACCTGCAATCAGGCATTCACACTTCGGTTGTTGGCACACTAGCCTACCAGGACACCCATCACGCAGCACCGATCACAACAAGCAGCCACCACCTGTCTGCCAGCAACATAAACAATTTCATGGGCATTAATCATGCAAATAAACTTGATGCCAACAAAATGAAGAGAAAACGCGAAGTTGTGTCCCCTTTACAGTCGGCAGACACCAACAACGACAGCCACAGAACTGCCACTGTTGACACCAGCAATGGTAAGTGTCCGAACGATGCGTGTTTAATCAGCTGTCACTGGCAGTGTTGTGTTGACATTCGCCTCTCCTCCCCAGGCAACCAGTACCAGGCTGACGATGTTCACGTCGAGACTACTTGTCAAAGAAACAGACAGAACGATCCAGCGGGCGTTATTGCATGCACTCAAACACACTCACGCACACATACATGTACCCACACACACACACACACACACACACACACACACACAAACACATGCGCTCACATATTTCAGACAAAGTATAAATCGGTATTACCCTCATTATCATCATAAAGTACCTTGACAACTGTTGTGGGCGATCATGCTTCTCCAAATCTTGCGATCTTCAACAAAATCGTTATGAGAGGTGTAAACAGTACAGCTCAAATGGGTGTTCCCCATTTCCTAACTCTTTAATTCATACACAAAAGCATAGCATGTCGTATTAGATCTAGACGTTCATGACATGATCAGAAAAGCATTAGTGAAGCCAGGAAAACAAAGTATTCAATTATTCGAAGTTGTGTGGTGCTCACTGAAAGAAGTAAACGACAGACAAATAGACTCATTTCACTATGCAGAAGTTTCTGCATCAGATACCATAGGGTAACGAACGTTCGGGGAGATGTTGAGCATGAGACCACGAATCTAGTCACAATGTAGAAATAAGAATATATTGTTGCAGTTAATAAAGCTAGTCTGTGTGGGTTATGATTGTAGAACATGAACATTCCATAACAGCTGTTAGTATCGACACACAGACGAGGAGGGGGAGCAGCGGAAACTCATTTCACCACATATCTGTAGAAATTATGCAGAACGCCAATCGCTAACAAAAGTTGCAAGAACATCACTGTGCATTCGTGTGTGAAAATTAATTCTAAACACAGATGCCCTTTAAAACCCATAGCAAACATATTTTCGCGAACATCAATGACGAGGAACAGGCCGACACATCAGTTTGAAACACTGAGACACAGAACGTATGGACGTTTTGGGGGAAGCTGGGTCGCAAAGACAACTTATCGCAAACATCAGAAAAAAGCAGCCATCGTTCTTTGGCCACACAATGAGAAGACAAAAACTGGAACATGTGGTGACAACCGGACATATTTGCGGATCTGGAGATAGGGGAAGACAAAATGTGAAGATTCTTGACAGTCTTGTGTCATGGCAAGGAAGAGAATCAACACACGAATTGATTCATGCCGTCGAGATCGCAATTTGTGGAGAGGCATGATAGCCGGCAAAGCACTGGATGATGATGATGTTCACTTCTAGTAAACAATTTGCACCCACATTTTATATTCACAAAGTGATCGTCTGACAAATATTACATGACAATGACTGTAGCAGAGAAATGTTGGAATGTTAACAAATAGCGACTGGCGATGTTTTTCTGAGCTGAGTGCTTCCAAGTGTGGCGAAACCTGTGGCACCGCCGAGGATTCCCCGCATGTGTTTACCAAAATCACGCAGCTATAAACCTGTTCTTGCTGGTCTGGTTTTCTAACAGTTAAATACTTAGCTAGAGCAGTGGTTCATTCTTTGTATCCTCTGTGGACTGCAACTGCCAAGAGAATCTCAACGTGTTGAATGTACACAACTGCCGAGAGAATCTCACTGTGTTGAATGCACACAACTGCCGAGAGAATCTCAACATGTTGAATGTACACAACTGCCGAGAGAATCTCAACATGTTGAATGTACACAACTGCCGAGAGAATCTCAACATGTTGAATGTACACAACTGCCGAGAGAATCTTACTGTGTTGAATGTACACAACTGCCGAGAGAATCTTACTGTGTTGAATGTACACAACTGCCGAGAGAATCTCAACGTGTTGAATGCACACAACCGCCGAGAGAATCTCACTGTGTTGAATGTACACAACTGCCGAGAGAATCTTACTGTGTTGAATGTACACAACTGCCGAGAGAATCTCAACATGTTGAATGTACACAACTGCCGAGAGAATCTCAACGTGTTGAATGTACACAACTGCCGAGAGAATCTCAACATGTTGAATGTACACAACTGCCGAGAGAATCTCAACGTGTTGAATGTACACAACTGCCGAGAGAATCTCACTGTGTTGAATGTACACAACTGCCGAGAGAATCTCACTGTGTTGAATGTACACAACTGCCGAGAGAATCTCAACGTGTTGAATGCACACAAGTGCCGAGAGAATCTTACTGTGTTGAATGTACACAACTGCCGAGAGAATCTCACTGTGTTGAATGTACACAACTGCCGAGAGAATCTCAACGTGTTGAATGTACACAACTGCCGAGAGAATCTCAACGTGTTGAATGCACACAAGTGCCGAGAGAATCTTACTGTGTTGAATGTACACAACTGCCGAGAGAATCTCAACGTGTTGAATGTACACAACTGCCGAGAGAATCTCACTGTGTTGAATGTACACAACTGCCGAGAGAATCTTACTGTGTTGAATGTACACAACTGCCGAGAGAATCTCAACGTGTTGAATGTACACAACTGCCGAGAGAATCTCACTGTGTTGAATGTACACAACTGCCGAGAGAATCTTACTGTGTTGAATGTACACAACTGTCGAGAGAATCTCAGCGTGTTGAATGTACACAACTGCCGAGAGAATCTCAACGTGTTGAATGTACACAACTGCCGAGAGAATCTCACTGTGTTGAATGTACACAACTGCCGAGAGAATCTTACTGTGTTGAATGTACACAACTGCCGAGAGAATCTCAACGTGTTGAATGTACACAACTGCCGAGAGAATCTCACTGTGTTGAATGTACACAACTGCCGAGAGAATCTCAACGTGTTGAATGTACACAACTGCCGAGAGAATCTCACTGTGTTGAATGTACACAACTGCCGAGAGAATCTTACTGTGTTGAATGTACACAACTGCCGAGAGAATCTCAACGTGTTGAATGTACACAACTGCCGAGAGAATCTCACTGTGTTGAATGTACACAACTGCCGAGAGAATCTTACTGTGTTGAATGTACACAACTGTCGAGAGAATCTCAGCGTGTTCAATGTACACAACTGCCGAGAGAATCTCAACGTGTTGAATGTACACAACTGCCGAGAGAATCTCACTGTGTTGAATGTACACAACTGCCGAGAGAATCTCACTGTGTTGAATGTACACAACTGCCGAGAGAATCTCACTGTGTTGAATGTACACAACTGCCGAGAGAATCTCAACGTGTTGAATGTGCACATGCTCAGCCTGGTCTTAAAAGATTGGGTATTCGATCCACTATTCATAACTCGGGAGGAAAAGAGGAGGGCGGTGGGTAACATCATTAGGCTAATTCTTCCTTACAAATAATCTCTGACAATTGAACCCGCTCCCTGGACATCTTCAGCCAGAGGTGGATGTAGTAGACCCAGATTAATAATGACTAAAAAATGATGTTAACAGTGATGATCATTATAACCATAGGCACCCATTATATGTTTATTGTTACTATATTTCGATTATCTTTTTATAAAAACAATATCTCGAGACATGCCTGAGAATACAATACATTTCTTGTGTTTAAAATCATACAGATTCTCTTGGATCAGCAGCATCACCAGCCCCTCCATCTTCTAAAGTGTACCTGACGTCGGCCACACCCACTGTGATAGTGCCCACACCCATCAATCCACTACATCTATCTCCACTTTCCACTTTATCACACCCCTTTCAGATGATGTCATCAGCGAATATCCAGATGTCGATGCCCTCACAACCAGTACAGCCCATGTTCTCACATCCCTGCTTTCAGGTATCTAGATGGCTTCTTTACTAGTCTAATTATACATTCTGTTGGAGGTTAGAGATGCACACGAATCACATACGTGAAAATGTTTGTATTGTTTCATCATGTAAATCCAACTACACTGTTTGTATACATTTAAATGCAAACTGCTTACTTACAAACATCACAGAAGCCAGACAGCTGACAATACTTATCAAATGTTGAAAGGGCTTGCGTGTTTAGTGGGTCGACCACTCATCTTCTCGTAGAGTGTGTGGTCTAGAGTGGGTGGTCATCATCACATTAGAGGTGACTATTTTAATGATCACATTGCTTTAGGGTTGACTCAGCCTCATTAATTGAAATAAAATTGATGCGTTTTTATAACGATCTTCAATTTATTTCGATCGCCGACATCTCAGGGTGTCCACAAGTTGAAGTGAACAATGTAACGGATGCCGGTAACTTTGCTTCCGCTGGTGGAACTTTGAATGCTGTATATGAAGGAATGGGGAAATGCAGACATGACCGGACACCGTCTAATATCATCAGTAGTTATCATCCACGAACAAATAGAAACAACATGACATTCAACGATGTGGGTTAGTTACAGGCTAGATTGTATACAGCGGGTTTTAGAATTAACATTTGAACTAATCGAGTTCCATTCTTCTCTGCGAGAACTTCTTTTATTCTTCTTCATTCACACTCAGACGTCGATATGAATAAATGCAAAGAAAACTACAGTCAACTTAAGCGTGTTGATATCCCCATAGAGTACTGAAATGGAGCGGATGTAGGCCAAAATTCGCTTCTCTGTTCTGCGTATGTTGAGCATTCCTACAACAAATGTTTGGCTGTCATTTACCAGTTCTACATTTACATTCATCAGTTTCTCCTATATTTAGGTTTTTAAACATGTGGTATGTCAGTCTGCTGTGGGCTGTCTGTAGTCTGAAGATTATAAGTTGTTCTATTCGGTTGAGTTAGTAATATGCATCATCTTTCTGGTGATCTGAATGCCCTGATTTCCACTTTCTATGATTGCTTCTTATAAATCTCTTGGCCGCATCCTAGGTTATGTCTTTATCAGGCTTTGCTGGTCGGGCAGCTTCTTTATTTCCAAGTATGTTGCAATGAGGAGGATTCAAATATATTACTACAATTTTTGATTTCTGGCATAGTTCATGCATTGCTGCCCTTAGGTCTGCTAGTTTTATACTGTTTCTGCACTACAGCAGTGAAATAACTGACTACGCATACGTAAAGAGAGCTATTGTTTCTCTGTATTTTCTCCGTCAACAGGACATTTCTGTGACATCATATCTCCGTATGTGTATTTCTGTGATGCACCTTATATGCAAACTTAGTGGAGTAATATTTCTACACATTTCTCTGAGGTACAACTTCTACAAAAGTATGTCGAGTACTATATATACCTGCAAACTTATGTAAACGTAATATGTGTGTAGACATCTGTGGGGTACTAACTCTGCAGACTTCTGTGGCGTGCAATTTCTGCAGACCTTTATGGCATACCATCTCTGCAAACTTCTGTGAGATACTATCTATGCAAACTTCTCTAGGATACCACCTCTGCAAACGTCTCTAAGATACCACCTCTGCAAACTTCTATGAAATAGTCTCTGCAAAATATTCCAAGATACCACCTCTGCAAACGTCTGTGAAATACCATCTCTGCAAACTTCTGTGAGATACTAACTCTGCAACCTTCTCTACAATATACCACCTCTGCAAATTTTTGTGAGATGCTAACTCTGCAAGCCGGTCTCCCTAGCCTAGGCGTTAGCGTCTTTCTCCGTAATTCCGTATACTCTCGTGAGTGACGTGATGTACGCGAGAATTGGTAGTGGTTCTCGCCGCGTCGGTAACTTACGGGGTATGTGTGCCGGTCGCTCAGAAAGCAATGGTAAACTATTGAGCGTAATCTTGCCTAGTACATCAACAGCAGCTGAAAAATGCTGATGTTGACTGCAACGTCCGGCAAGGGATATGGAAAAAAAAACCTCTGCAAACTTCTGTGAGATACCACCTCTGCAGACTTTTATGGCAAACCACATCTCCGAGCTTCTATAAGATACCACCTCTGCAAACTTCTGTGAGATACCATCACTGCAAAATTATCTGTGATATCACATCTGCAAACTTCTGTGAGATACCAACTCTGCAAACTTCTGTGAGATACCACCTCTGCAAAGTTCTGTGCGATACCATCTCTTAAAACATCTCTAAGATATCATCTCTGCAAATTTGTGTGAGATACTAACTCTTCAAACTTCTCTAAGATACCATCTCTGCAAACTTCTGTAAGATACCACCTCTGCAAATTTCTGTGAGATATCAACTCTGCAAACTTCTCCAAGATACCAACTCTGCAAACGTCTCTAAGATGCAACCTCTGCACACTTCTGTGAGATACCATCTCTGCAAACTTCTCCAAGATACTACCTCTGCGAACTTCTCTAAGATACTACCTCTGCAAACTTCCGTGAGATACCACCTCTGCAAACATGTGTTAGATGCAACAAATAGAAACAACATGACATTCTCTAAGATACTGCCTCTGCAAACTTCTGTGAGATACCATCTCTGTAAACGTCTGTGAGATGCCATCTCTGCAAACTTCTATAAGATACCAAATCTGCAGACTTCTTTGGGATATTGTCTCTGCATAAAGATAAGGGGTTCTATGTCTGTAGACCTCTTGGTTATGCTATTTCTTGAGACTTTCAAGGTGACATTTATCCAGGGTACATACGCTGCCAAAGATGTCAGCATAACATGCTGCTGCATTGTGAGGTTATAAGATAAATTAGTTAGTTAGTTAGCTAGCTAGCTTGTTAGTTAGTTAGTTAGTTAGTTAGTTAGTTAGTCGAGGTTCCAAATTCGCGGCAATGGGTCATCCCCATTATGCTCCGTTCCTGTGCAAGTGAATATCACACAAAATGCTCCCTACTAGTCCAATGTGAAAAGTGAAACAGACATGAGTCTCGGCAATCCAACAGCCCGCACAGGGTACACTGTGCATAACGCCGCCGCCAGAATGCCTACACAAAAGTCACCCACGAAAACCACCGTTCATCGTCAATGGAATCGGCAGTCACTAGAAAGACCTCATTGACCCGGGTTTTCTCACATGGATCAGCCTCTTTCCGCAGGACGACCTGCCGAAAGCGTCGCATAAAGCACGAACTCCGTAGCTCCAGCGCCGACTCCCAGGAGTCTCCTGAAAAATGCACTCAGTGAACCGAAAAGGCAAATCAGTCAATTCAGCAACAGTCGGTAGCCATTGTTCCGAACATGCAGGTCACTGTACAAACAAAAGCGGACATGTAAAAGCATTCCACGTGAATATCACAGCTCACAGAGTCGCGCCACGCACTCACTCAGTAGCAGGGCGACGGAACCATATACTACCAGTCCAGCGTGAGGAAAATGCGAAATGAAAACCGCAGCCACAATGATAAATACTCAAGAGGCCGTAGCGGTTCAATGCCTAACCGCCATGCTGGGGACCGGAAGTTTTTGTAAGATAAATATGGGTGATTTGTCTAGGGGTATCCCGGATGGGATGATTTCTCAGAATAAATCAGCCTTCTTCAGGAAACCCTGCAATGGCTTCGAACCCCCATAAATATTGAACCAGACAGAAAAATGTACCAGTCCAACCCAAAAATAGAAGAATAAGTTCCTGTAGAAAGCTTGAAAATCCTGGCCATTAACACAGACCACAGAGGAGACTGCTCCCTCTATAAAGTAACGTTGTCTATATGTTGTCGTTCAGCCCCACTCTAATCTCCACTAAATTTATAAACACTGACATATATCAGCTGTAAATCATAATTTTGGAACAAAACGGTCATAATGAATTAACTCAAAACCTTGGTTTAACGTACACACTATATTGTGAAGAATTGGGTTGAGGGACGATCTGTGATCCTTTGATACAGCAACAAAAACCCCAAGTAAAAATAAATCATTCCATGTTTGTTCGTTCGTTCGTTCGTTCGTTCAGGTAGATGATCGAAAGTCTTTCTCCTTCTTAAACAGATGACAAGTAATTCCTGTAATCCGGGGAAAGTATAAATCCACACACCACATATAGTCTACAACAGTGGTTCTCAACCTTTTTGGCCCATACCCCCCCCCCCCCTTTACCGTATGTTCAGAATGTCATTCCTCCCTCCCCCTTTCGAATTTCCTCCTTATAATACCCTTACACCACCCTTACCACCCTTACACACTATACATAAAAATGGAAGCTAAATTTAATAACATATACTAGAGCAAGTCAAGACATCTACCTAACGTGATTTTAGGGTCTACTTACGTTATAAAACGAATTTCATTAGGGCGAGAAATACAGAACCGTAAAATTTAGAGGGAAAAACAATATCAAGTAACTGGTTCTTGTATTAATGCGATCTTGAAATAATCTTAACCCCCTCCCCCCTGGAAACCCTAAAATTCCCCCCTGGGGGTGGGAGGTGGGAACTTCCCCACCGGTTGAGAACCACTGGTCTACAACATGTTATCCCTGTTCACAGTCAGTAGGCATGGGAGGATATTCTACACAATCTCAGGGGGGAAAAATACTTCAACTAATTCACAGTTGCTGATGTGCTGGGTTAGTTATGCTCTTGCGTGGTGTAACAGTCTGATGGATGACTGACATAGAGAACTCTAGATGGTCACAGGTTGGTTATAACTAAGACTTGGTTTGAAACTTGCCTGCACATGTCTGGGACAGAAGTGGAATAAGCCTGCAAGCAAAACTAAAAGTCTACAAAGCAGTCCTATTATCCATACTGCTATATGCTTGTGAAACATGGACTATCCATAAGCTTCCTGGATGTGCTGACTGAAATTGAAACCAGGCCGTTAATCCGTAAAGAGGTTAACACTCTTGACTCTGTAGAGAAAGTAAATCCTCACGTCTTGGTCGACATTGTAGTAAAGAATACCGTCCTGTAGTTCCCAGACGTAAGTTATAATTTATCAACAACATTCAATTAATCCACTCGGTACTCCTCAGTTGTCCAACCAGTAAATGTGGCATTAAACACTTGAACTCTGCAGACATAATCTGTTGTAGATTATAGACAGGAGTTGTTACCAAGTTTCCTGTCTCGGACTATAAACGTGCTGACGTTGAAGCCGAGGTCCTTGAGATAATATATACTTCTCTTTAGCCTATCCAGAAGGCAATATCTGACTTCATTATACAAAAGAGAAGAATAAAGAGCTCGCATAGTTACTGTTTAAACGATCCGAATTTCTCATTAGCCATCAGGTTGCAATTCGGGGGGCTACGTGTCCTGACTGTAAGGCCTATACTCGCCACCCATCTCTCTGGCACTACAAAATGAAATTTAAAAAAAACACAAAACAATCGATACACATTTGAAAGAAAACTAAATGTCATAAAGAAAAGAAAATAATGGGAGAAGGGTGCATGTTTCTAATTCCCCAATCCTCTCCTCTGGTGATTGAGTTTAATATAACTCTGATGCAGTTTGTGGTATCTACTCAATGATCAATACTTGTTCTCCATTGACTCTGTAATATTATGATGCTATAAACTCGTGATGAGACAAGGACAGTAAGATAAGATAAGGTCATTAAGGTGAGACCAAGTTGTCCTGTTGTGACAAAGTCGTCAGGTTGTGACTAAGGTAGGTTGAGACTATGCCGAGACAGAGTCATGTTGTGACGAAGGCAGGTTGTAACAAAGTCATCTGGTTGAGAGGACAGCACCATGTTGAGACAATATCATCATCACACCAACTCATCATCCGACATGTGTAATTTAAGACCAGCCTTCATTCTTCTTAGGTTAGACCCAGTTCGCAAGTGCCTTTTCCCACTGGGTAAAAATTCGAACATCTACCCCAGCAGCAAAAGTAATAATAATGAACCAACATAAACTGTAAAACACTCACAAATGAGAAAACATATAATCATCTTATAGAATAATGCAGGAACGCCGTCCAATGGATATTCATCCAACATCAAAAAGCCCCGAACACAAGAACATATTGCCGTTTCCCAACCTGACTGTTAGGAATAGTATTTGGAACGCTGTTCTAAAATCCTCCTAGTGTTACAAACTTAAGTGCCTAAACTTCAGGAACGAATTTGCATTAGGGCAATCATTAAGAATGCTGTTAGCGATTCACTGAACATAAAATATTCGCCAAGTCATTAACAACAATTGTGCAATGCTAACGGGAATTGCACGTCCTGCAATACAAATGAATATATGGTGTGTCTATCTTTCTTCCCAAATAAGATTATGACTAAAAAGCATGGCATGTCATTCACTTCCATTGCATATTCATGAAAAAGTCCACATGACAAAAACACATTCTGTATATTTACGAAAGATGTGAACAAGAAGATGTACCCATAAGTGAAAAACCATTTCCCCACCATGAAAAGCATGTCCATGATATGCGTTGATAGTAACATTTCTACAGCATATGATAACAGGTTCAAGATATACATGTATAGTGATCAGGTTTACCGCATATAGAAAAATGCAGATGTTATGCATTGATAGTGATATCATTCACAATGCATAAAGTAAGTTACTCATAGCAGGTTA
Source organism: Cepaea nemoralis (assembly GCA_014155875.1). Classification (NCBI taxonomy): domain Eukaryota; kingdom Metazoa; phylum Mollusca; class Gastropoda; order Stylommatophora; family Helicidae; genus Cepaea; species Cepaea nemoralis. Next base: position 4,548 of record JACEFZ010004393.1, on the reverse strand, counting down.
AACTGTATGCATAGCTGAACCATCAGTGGGACAGACATGTCAGTATTATAGAAAGCGAATCTCAGGTAATCTTTTCATGGAATCGTTGTTCTCACAGTTTCAAAATTCACATACAGAAACAAAGATACCTGTTTCATCAAAAGGCACGGGCATAACATTTATAATAAATTCATAAGTTTACCCTAAGCACCAAGAGCACAAATGGGCGTAAAAACAACTCCCCTAAACTAGGGAGCGACTTGACTCGATGACGACTGCATTTTCAAGTACCAGGCTATTGTTTCGCCGGGCCCCAGCGTGAACCTGACCAGAACCTGAGCCAATCACTGAGCTCAATTAAGACAAAGGCTTGTTTCAATTACTTTGTCCCTTGGTGTATTTATATCGCAAGTCTGTACACTTGAAACACAAGTTCCTGGAAAACGGTGATGGGTGAGGTAAAATATGCCACTTGCATGAAACTGAAATCCTCGGCTAAAATATTGTCATGAGGATAGTAGTTAATCTGAAAAAAACCAAAAAAAAAAAACTTATGGCACAAAATCGAATCACGGAAAAGTTATAAGAGGCATAGTTAGATGAATATTTTTATGATGAAGACTTTTTCCAGATCATAGTTTTGAAAATTAATCGAGAAGAGAAATTGTAGACTAAAACAGTGAGAAAATACGAAAGAAGTAATATTAAACTATTAGGACCATCAATTGTATTTTCATTATTTTTATGTATACATTGACAAAATTATGAGATCATATATATATATATATATATATATATATATATATATATATATATATATATATATATATATATATATATATATATATATATATATATATATATATGTATGTATGAAGAAATATAAATCCAGCATGCATGATTACACATGTTTCCCTGACACAGCTCCTGTCCTCTCACCTGTCGCATCCTGTCCTGTCGTTAGCTAACGCCGCGGGCTGGACTATCCATCGGTTAACATCAGTGGCTGAAGAGCTAGTCTTTGCCTGCATTACATGGGCTCGCATGCTTCCCGCCTTCGCTTCGCTCGGTGAACATGATAAAAGGGCCCTGTTCGAGTCCACGTGGACGGAATTGTTTATACTAGTTGCTGCTGAGAAGGGATTTCACTTTGAAACAAGTAAAGTACCAATCATTCACAAACATCTGTGTCAATGGATATGTATACCTGTTTGTCTGTATATGTGTTTGAGTAGATGCCTGTCAATATTTCTGTCTGTCATTCCATTCTCTGTGTGTCTGTGTGTTTGTGTGGCTGTCTACCTGCCTTTTAGTCTGATTGTTTATGCGTGGATGTGTGTGCGTGTGTTCGTGTTTGTGAGGATACAATTGTTATATTATTTGTGTATATTAATGTATTATTGATACCTATCTCTAAGAAAGGAGACAAGTTCCAATGTGAGAGGAATATCACTACTGTCCACAAGCTATAAGATACTATCCGCAGTATTACTAAATAGACTAAAACCATATTCAGAAGACATATTAGGTGACTACCAGGCGGGTTTTAGACAAAACAAATCAACAATAGATCAGATATTTATCTTACGACAAATAGCCGAGAAACATTGGGAATATAAAAGAGATCTCCATAACATGTTTGTGGATTTTAAAAAGGCTTATGATAGTGTCCATAGGAATAGTCTATGGAATGCTATGCAGGAATTTGGAATACCAAGGAAGTTAATCAACATGACCAGACTATGCATGGAAGATACTTATAATATAGTAACATATAAAGGCAGGAAATCAGACCCCTTCCAAATAACATCTGGCTTGAAACAGGGTGATGCACTATCGCCGCTACTCTTCAATCTGGCTCTAGAGAAAGTTGTAAGGAAGATAAAGGAGGAATATGATATTGGAGGAACATCCAAGCTGCTTGGTTATGCAGATGATATAGATATTATAGGGCAAAGTGAGCAAAAGACATTGGAAATATTGACTCACTTAAAGGAAAAAGCCCAACAGATGGGGCTGGTTATCAACCAAGATAAGACAGAATATATGGTAGACTGAATGGCTAAAAACTCTGGCCACATACAAATAGATAATATGACCATTAAAAGAACGGAAACATACAAATACCTGGGTACAATCTTCAACTGCTCCAACATCATAAGGGAAGAAATACAAACTAGAATCAACTCTGGAAATAAGATATACTATGCACTACAACATCTACTAAAATCAAAGGCGCTATCTCGTAACACCAAAATCACAATATACAAAACACTGATCAGACCAGTTGTGCTGTATGGCTCTGAAACCTGGAGTACAACGAAAGGAGACGAAGCCTTGTTACAAACCTTTGAGAACAAAATTTTAAGACGCATCTTTGGACCCATTAGGGATACACAAAGTGGAGAGTGGAAAAGAAGAAGTAACAAAGACATTTATGATCTGTTTAAGTCCCCGCTAATCACTGGTATCATGAAGGCTAATAGACTACAATGGCTGGGGCATATAGAAAGAATGGAAGATAATAGGGAAACAAAACTCGCTTACACTCAGGAAATAAATGACCGTAGACCCCGAGGTAGACCAAGAAGACGGTGGAGAGATAATACATGTAGAGACCTACAAGCACTTGGAATCAAGGACTGGCAAGAGAAGGTCCACCAGAGAGACGAATGGAGACGGATTGTATTTCCAGCAAAGAACCTCAATGGCTCGGAAAGCTGAAGAAGAAGAAGATTAATATGCTTAAGAAAACATGTCAAAACACACGCCGACACAGGCGTAAGGCTATCTTGTTGGACGGATGTTCCACTTTTATACTTCAGTGCTACAATCCATATCAAGTACAGTCAGAAGGAAGTGTGCATTGTGATGATAGGCGAGAAAATAAACATTCTTCAATGTACACCTTGACTTACAACAAGCAGAAACAACTCTAGCCACAAGTGTAGATATCGTGTTTAAGCGAGCAAGGGAGTTCACGGATAAACAGCAAGCAAGACACTTTCCTGTTCGTAGATTATGCTATGTCAGTTCATGAGATCATAAACCACCTGCTAGTATCTATTGTAAAGACGCGGGGGTGGGTTTGCTTCTGGGGTGGCAACAGAAGCCATCTTATCATGCACAATAACACATATTTACAGACAGCACAAGTTTAATGGAAGGCAAGGCTAGATGGCTGTCTCCGTCAGAGATGAAATGAACACACACACACACACACACACACACACACACACACACACACACACACACACACACACACACACACACACACACAGACACACACACACACACACACACACATTCACGCGTGTACACATGCACACACACACACACACACACACACACACACATTCACGCGTGTACACATGCACACCACATACATACACATACAGAGAGAGTTTTCCTCTCAAAAAAAAAAAAAGAGCCAGGGGATCAGAACAGTTTGTTCTGTCCTTTAAAAGACACAGTTAAAGTCAGCTTATTTTTAACTTTGAGATTACCATGGGGATAACAACTGCTCCACATTCGAACACTAACAGTGACTATGTGTTTGAAGTGTTTCAGCCAAAGTATAATTCACATATTCACTTCACATAATATATAACTGCACCAGACGAGATGCAGCGACATATGCCAGGCAAGAAAGCATGCAACCTATTGTTTGTGGCTTCTGTGTTTTAAACACCTTGTCTTAAGCCAGACAGAACTATCACTGTTAAATGTCTATATTCTCTCTCATCCCCACGCTGAAATATTTGCTTTTTGTAACATGTTCCTATAGTTAGGGAAAGCCGTGGTAGTATAGAAGCTAGAGTCATGCTAAGACAGTTGTCGGGTTTCAATTCCCATCAGTGGCAGAAAATATAAAGAAAACAAAATGACTTTTTTACCATACACGAATACTTCCCAGGGCCTGGAAAAAAGGTCCGTTACTTTTGTTCACGGGTCTGTGGTCGATCCAATGTTTTTATAATCGGTACCCAATACTCTTCAGAATTTACTAGAATCAATAGGAAGAAAACGCTGCATGGAACTAAACTAGCTGGATCACCGCTATATGATGTAGCCTATATAAATAAAGGCCTAATACATCAACCCCGAAATTGTGCCATAAAGTTTATATGGAAATAAATGGGTACTTACTTCAGCTTATTTGCTCTTTCACCAGACTCACTGCGTATTCTGAAAAGGAGATGCAAACACACCATTATAGGAGATTGTAAAGAATAAAGAATCGAAACTTAATTGTGTTTGCTTTTTTACCCTTTAGGTTGAAGATATTGCCTAGGATGTTTACAATGTAATTTAACTCTACAGTAGTGCATAATGACGCTGCTAAAGTCAGAACGTGGGCAACAAAATAATAAAGTTGACCACAACGTTGAGCATAGGACAAACTGGGACATACCGGTTGAGTTGAGTGCCAAGCCCAGGTGCACTTCGTTTACTGCAATCGATTCCATTAATTCGATAGCATATAGTGAACCTGTATACCACCTCACAAAATAAGTCATTAAGATTTATCCAGATTCCTATTTAATTATGTTAATCATTGTCCGGGGG